>CAJNDT010002557.1:369007-484146 GCA_905221615.1 Symbiodinium sp. CCMP2592
AGCACCAGCAACAACTGCAGCAACAACAACGAAAGCACTTGCACCACAAACAACAACGACAGCAACAACAACAACGACAACTACTAGTACTACTACTACTACTACTACTACCACCACTACCACTACTACTACTACTGCTACTACTACTACTACTACTACCACTACTACTCCCACTCCCACTCCTTCTACCACTACTACGGCAACTACAAGTACAAGTCCTACTCCAAGTCCTACTCCTACTCCTACTCCTACTACTACTACTACTACTACTACTACTACTACTACTACTACTGCTACTACTACTGCTACTGCAACTGCTACTGCTACTGCTACTGCTACTGCTACTGCTACTGCCACTGCCACTGCCACTGCTACTGCTACTGCTACTGCTACTGCTACTGCTACTGCTGCTGCTGCTGCTCCTACTACTACCACTACCACAGGCACAACCACAACCCCCACCATAGCCACAACCCTTATAACACACAATCCCGATTGGACAATCAGACCTCTAAGGTGCCCTGATCTACTCTCGTGCATTTGGTGCCTGAGGCTCGGCTTGAACTTGATTTTTTCTTCCGTCAGAAAGGGTTCAAACGGAACGTTACAACATAGGCTTCTGGAGGCAGGTAGTGGACCTCTGACCGCAAGCCCAAGCTACACAATATCATAAGTATCTGTGTATGGCATGCCAGAGCTTGAACCCCAAGTTTTTTTCAGAACAGAACACCAGCGGCGTGCACAGGGTTTGCGGTATGTGTATTAAACTCAATACTTGGTTCAAGGCCTGGAACTTTGGTTTAGGTGTTAAGATGTGCGGTTCAAGGTTTAGGCTTTACAGTTCGGGGTCACGGTTTAGTGTTTTTGATTCCTGCTGCCGATGTACTTTCGGAACTCCTTCTCGGTCTCTTCGTCCCAGTTCTGTTTCAGCTCGAGGTAGGTGTGGAGCACGGCGAAGTAAAGAATCGACAGTCTGCCAAACCCCTTTGCTGGACCCAGGGTCCCGAACTCCAGGGGTTTACCCAAAGCAGAATCCTGCCAAACCTTGACTTCCACGTTTTCTCTCCATCCTTCGAAACCCGTGGCCCAAATCGACCCTGCATGCACCTGCCACTCTTGCAGCACAGGGAAGCCGTCCTCTGGCTCCCGGAGCCGGAACCCCAGCAAAGGGACCGGGAACACGGACTGCTGCGAGTCCGCCTCGGGTATGCTACAACTTTGGAGCAACAGGAAGGGTTCCGGTAGGGGGTCCCGACTTAAGGTATACTATATTATATAGGAGATTTAAGCTAGAGTTTTATTGCATTGCACAAGGTTAGATTCAATCATGATTGTTGTTTTTGGGCTGAAAGAATCAATCTTTGTTCAACTTTGACTTGGGATCAGGAAGTGTAGTGTTTATTGTATAATGGTTTACGGTTCACGGCTTGGGATTGAAGGTTTAGGGGTGCTACGCTTGACAAATGCGGATTCAGGGTTTACGGTTTCCAGGTTTTCGGATATGAGCCAGCGCACCGGCATGACGACAGAGGAAGGGTGCTGCAAGCTGCCCTCGGAAACATGGTGCAACCAATCATGTAGGCCGTCGTAAATCCCCGGCTCGGCGAGCTTGCTGCAAACAAACTCTGCGGGGTGGCACTCTTTGACACAGTCGAACTTCCTTAATGGGTGACCAAGTCACTGTTAAGTCACTGCTACCGGATGATGCAAGGGCTATTGCAAAACTTGTTGGAATCCTGCTGATCCTGAGGCAGGGTCGCGAGCGCGGTCATCATCTTCTTCAACCAAGGCCCGGCCTTAGCCTCCTTGATGCTGGAGGCAGATGCACTATCTGCCACAGCTTTGCGCTTCCCCGGCATCACTGCAACCGAAGCCTACCTACCCCAGATACCTGCTTGCTTGGAAAACCTGCAGCCAACACCATCAGTCGTGATTGCTCATGCGCCATGCACTGACACCAGGAGCGAGCTTCAACTGTTTCGAGCACGCGTGTGTAGGAGATAGCTTCGCCGCCAGGTCTGGATGGCAGCGTGTGCCGGTTTCCTAGAAGTCGCTCTCGAATTGTCTGCATCGGAATGAATTTCTGATTGGATTCTGCGAGCCCATCAGTCAACCAACAGCGGATGACTTCTCTAGTCTTTGGGAGTCACGCACAGGATGCAAGCTAACAGCACTGCTCCCAGACACGGTAGGGACATGCAATTGCCTGCCTGACGGATCAGCTCCGTCCTGGGTACATCCTGGATCTGCAACATCGGAGCATCGCAGGTCTGTGCATGTTTGGAACACACAGGGAGGCAATGACTGGCGAGCATCTCCTTCGGGTGCAAACTGCGGCCGAGATCCTGAGAGCATCTTCACTCCCCCACCCCCATGACATTCGAGGTTTCGGGACTCGGGTTGTAAGGGTAGGAGGGGTTTACAGGTTGGGTGGTCAGAATTTCAGGGTCTGGGCTTTAATATTTAAGGGTCTGGGGTTTAATAGGTTTAGCAAGGCTGCAGTTGGGAGAGAAAGCAAACAAGTAGGAGGAGACTCCTCTAGGGATGATATGATGGGTGTTGCTCTGAGGCCTGCAATTTATGGAGGCCTGGCACTGGGCCTCATTATGCGATGGCAGCGTCGGGGTCAGTGGCTCGATGAACAGTGATAATAATTTTCGAGCTAATATCGAAAGTCATGCTGGCTTTGAAATTTGGGGATCGCTACACCTAGTGCTGGGGTAGGTGATCGCCAAGATTCTCGGGAGAATAGCATTCCAGACGCTGTTGTCAACGTAGGCAGCGAACCATCTCGAGTCTCCGTTCTTGCACGCCCTGACGTAGCGGATTGCTGTAGGTCCACCAGCCTTTTCAAGGGCACCAATTTGTCGTAGTCCGCAAGGTTCTTTGCCTGGTAGGTCTAGGTTGAGGGGGTCTATAGGGGCCAAAGAGGTTTGAGGGGTTTAGGGGGGATTTGGGGATAGGCTTCGGATCTACATGTTCATGTGGCAATACTCAATTTGCTGTGGAGACGAGGTTTGAGGGGTTTAGGGGAGATTTGGGGATTGGCTTCGGATCTACATGTTCATGATCAATACTCAGTTTGTTGTAAAGACTCTGCTACTTGGCTCAGTGCTAAGCAACAACAAAGAACTGCACCATGAGCCGTGTTTTCAGATACAAACTGTACATGTCCAGCCACTCAGCCCGTCAACAAGAAAGCCCTGTGGGTCGACAAGCTACGTGCCAGGTTGACAGCTCGCTTCCGGCGGTGGTCTTCATGAAGAAATACTTCTTCAATTGCATCACCGGTTGACATCTCAGTGTTTCAAGCACATCGCGCAGGCTGATGTTTGGGTTCCACGTCACAACGTTGGTTCTCATTGCTATGATGTACCTTCTGGCCCTAGCTGTGCTGTGGCCAAACAGCCGTGGATCCACACAAGCGTCGAAGCACAAGTACTTCTTCCCGAGTCGGCTTTGTACAGTTTGCAGCTTGTACTCAGTCACATTCTCGATCACGAGAAGGTCTGTGCCTTTGCGAACCTCATTCTCGTAAAACGTTTCGTGGCAAGCGAAGGCCTTGTGATCTTGAGCCGTACGTAATCCCATCATACTGAAGGGAGTGCACGGCGGTCCTGGTAGGGTCTAATGGGAGACAAACAATTATTACCTAATCTAGTCTACGTGGAAGGGCAGGGGACTTAGTAAGTTGGTTATAAGTAGGGTTATAATTGGGGTAACTCCGTTTAGGGTACTTATAACTCTACTTATAACCTACTTACTAAGTCCCCTGCCCTTCCAAGTAGTACAATGGGTGCTGTCGCATAACAATCGATTCTGATTTGGACTGAGGATGCAGCCTGCGATAGTCACGCTCAGTCCTCAGTGGGCTGTAGCAGGAAGAGCTTTTAGGGCTTATGGGGTTCAAGGTTTAGGGCTTCAGGGCTTATAGGGCTATATTCTGGGGTTTAGGGTTTGGGTTTTAGGGCTGATAAGGTTTTGGGTTTAGGGTTTTTCAGGCTTATTATAGGTTTAGGGTAGTTAGAGGGTCTAGTTCAAAGGAGCGAAAAGGAAGGCAGCAGCAACACTGAATCTGAACACTAACTGTGTAGGCATGGTTCGACCACGTCTGTCAGAAGCAGGCTTGACGACTGGACACTTTTTCTCGTGAGTGTAACACCAAGCCTTCTTGCCCGTCATCTCGTTGACATCACCAAAGTTGCATGTGCAAGGGTATGTCGATGTGAGTACATGGCGGCACCAACTGTTGATGTCGCAGCTCGAATCGAAGATGACATGCTTGTCTGGTCTCTCGACAACAGAGGCATGCTCGGATTTGAAGTTGTGTGCACTAGCTTCAATGCTGTGGAGAGCCTCAGAGAAGCCAAATGACATAAGTACCACACGATTGCCCTAATCACAACTTGTTTAGATATGTACAATCAGCAGGCATGCTGGCATAACCAAGGATGTGACACTCTCTGCACAGCCGACTCCGCTGAAGCAGGTCGTCACAGACCACCTCCATGTACTCAGTTGAGTCAACACAAAGTCTTCTCCGTAGCAAGCACCCAGAGTCTCCAAAAAGGTCGTGGGCCACTTGAAGCAATCCTTTAGCGTGCTTGGCCCCCGGGGTTTTTCGGAGGAAGCTGGCTCGATGTCCGTCTTGGGGTATTTTCTCCTTTGCTATCAGCAAATGCAATCAGAACATCGTGTCACGCTGACTGTTGTTCTTGTATAAATGACTACAAGCTATCAGCTATCTCTGAGTTGCAATAGAATACGCACCATAGCAGCTGAGAATCGCTTTGGGCTGGGTTCGGGTCTTCTTGGTTTGCTTTATCACTGCTGCCGGCCTCTTTGTGGCTGGCTGAGATGCTTGCTTGAGTTGCTGCCGTGCTCTTGACAGCAGCCAAGCCCGACCAATCCCCATCACATCACCCCCACTATCATTGCCGTTGTTGGTGCCCTTTGGCTTCTGTTTGCTGAGTCGACCTTGCGCCAGCATTTGGATGGCAGCTGCACGTGGGAGGGCTGGCATTTCGTAGTAGCCGTAACCTGCTACACGTGGGCCCTGTGAACCACGGACTGCTGCTGGAGGGTCAGACACCAATTGCTAGTAATTTGCAGGGTTTAGGGTTTGGGTTTAGATTAGGGCAACCAAGCGTTTGCACTGCATATCCTCGCACCGCTTCCAAGGCTGTGCACAACGGATCTGCGCCTCTTCGCCGAAGGACTCCTGAAGTCAGGCAATCAGATACTGGGGTTTTCAAGGCTTTCGGGCAGAAGCTTGACTCAAACACAAAGGACATGTCGTGCGACAGCAACTTTAGCTTTAGCCGGATGGGTCAATGGCTGCTGAGCAGGTGGGCCTGTGTTCGCAGCGCGACGGCTGAACGACAGCGCCTCGGGATGGCGGTGTCTTTGCAGGTTGCCGTAACCTAGGAGTTCCCCGTCGCTACGAAAATCGTTTTGCTGC
Source organism: Symbiodinium sp. CCMP2592 (assembly GCA_905221615.1). NCBI lineage: Eukaryota > Dinophyceae > Suessiales > Symbiodiniaceae > Symbiodinium > Symbiodinium sp. CCMP2592. The sequence goes on from CAJNDT010002557.1 coordinate 374,469, forward strand.
CCGGTCATCTGCTCTGGTATTCCTCTGGTTCCCCTTCTTCAATTGTTGTCAGAGAGGGCAGCCCTACTGCATCCTTCGGATAGCTGCACGGAAAAACATAGCGGGCAACATCTTTGACAGGATCTTCCTGTCAGCTGCACTAAAGTCCACTTGAACATGGTGCCCGAAGTCCACAGGTAGGCTGTGCCACGGAAGAGCGGGTAAAGCAGAGAAGTCCAATTTCGTGCTGAGAAGAATCAAGTAAGCCACGCTCCGTTCTGTGATCTCCGAGTTGCCATTACTGAGAAGTTTTCTCGCGAGCTTGAGCCATTTCTCCTTTTTTTCAGGCTTCGGGCTCTTCAGTGGTCGCGGCCACGGAGGCACGGTTCCGTTGAGCACCTGCAAGTAGTCGTGCGGCAGGGCCAGCAGTGGTTCCTCAGGAACTTAAACTAAGCAATGTATAATAGCTGGGTTGTGCTGCCAGCTACGACGTCAAAGCTACGTAGATTTTGTCGAGAATCCTGGCACAACTCTGAATCTGATATGTACCGCTTGACAAATCCCAAAACATCTGCTGGATGGGATGGCACGACTGTGGCATACCTTCCCGTGGCTCGGATCTGCAAGTTCGCGGGGCAATCTTGGTTTATGGACGCATGCAATTTTTGCAGCCTCTCTATCTTGAAAGTACAGATCATGTCTCAAAACTAGAAGGAAATCTAATCCAGGAGGCCCATTCGTCTCATAAACGTGAATGAGTGAAGAGCCGTGTCATCGTCTTTCATGCCCCCGCTGAAAGTCACGGGAATTGCTTCCAGCCTCAGCAGACACTCATGGTAACGTCGGTAATGAAGGTGCACAGAAACATGGCCCAACAAGGCATCGCAGCAACGCCCGATCTGCAGACAATTTGCCATCGCTTCCAGTCACGAACAGTCGTCACACTGGTCACAGTAATGTCTGCGTGCTTGCCGAGCCATGCTTGGAGACGAAGCCGTCGACAAACTTCTTTCAGCTTCCTTAGGATGCTGGCTGCCAGAAACAACCAATTGCAGGATGGCAACAATACACAAGGCAAATGGATGTGTGCTCACTAAAGTAGCTGATGGGCTCGCAGGCATCGTCAGCATCTGCCAGCACGTCTATGTAGCGGAAGCATGCCCGTAGCACGCCAAACACTTGGTCTTAGCAGCGCAATGCTTCATTGCCCAATGCTATCATCCCTTGAGAAACTAATAAATTTAAGACTAAAATTGAGAATAACAATTCTATACTAGAAGTCGAAAAGTGTCCAACGCAGGACTTTGTATGCCCCACACGATGCATGAGCAGTGACGCAACGTTCATCTTGAAAGAGGCGGCCAGGAGACATAAATATTTGACAACTTGGTTGTTTTTATTCTCTCTGGTGCAATTGTCTGCCTCAGATCCGCTGAGTTATGACATGTTTCAAGCTGGCTATGCTTTCACAAACGATTGCCACTGCAGACAAAGTGGCAACCACTGTTAGCTGTGTTGGAGCAGGGCGGCCCAGTTGCCTGGACTTCTGCTGCATGTGCTCGAGGGCACGTGCACCGCACTCCACCACCATGGAGGAGTCACTTTGGACTCTGGGGTCCACCAAAAAAAAGTGCAATCCGATGGAGTGGCACCAACAGCATTGCAACTTCAGCCTCGGTTTCTCGTATTTAGCTATATCTGCACCAGCGATCCCATGACGGCTTCTGGGAATGCTCCACTTCGCCTGGTCCATTCCATCCTGAAGCAACATGTGATCAGAAAGACCAGGAGGCAGCATCATGACATGACACAATTCCTGTTGCAACCCGGTTTCCCAATGGAGACAGACCACGCCTGTCTCCCACGGGTCGCAGTTCTCGCAGGGCAAAAGACTTTTATTTTAACACCGCAGGAACTACTACATGGCACAAGCATAGGAAGTGCTCACTCCTGCAAGTATTCTTCGAACTCTCGGTCTTTGGCGACGCTAGTCAGGTGCTCCCGATACATTTTGGCGACCTCGAACCTGCTTTGGAGATCCTGAGCATGAAAAGAGCACTTGCGCCATAACAGGGGATATTTGGAAACCTGCTCACGCGAACCAAGGCAACCTAGGCTCAGCAAAAGATCCCGAGAGATCTTCTTTGAATTTCAAGCATTCACTGCAGCCTGCGTGGCTAGACTCGGGGGTGAAGCGCAACACATTTGCCCAGGCTTCCCGGAATCGGTGCCAGAAATGGTTGTACCTGATATTGCATCAATTTGGTTGTGCTGCAGCTTTCGTGCTCTGATTCTACAATTTCAACACCTCCTCGGATGCACTCGAGGCACGAAATTCCGGATTGAAGGCCTCCGAACTGGAGCCAGAGCATCTTGATGTTGCCAGGTGGCAAATAGCGGGTGGGCAAGGAGCTGATGCGTCGGCCGTGCTCGGCCTCCACATACCTAGAAATAGGCTCACGAAGTGGCAAATCGATCAAAAGGAGATCAACAGTGAAATCACGAACAGGTGGCTTTGTGAACATGGACTTCTGCCCCATGATGAAGAGCTTCAGCTCTTCGTCTTCCTCCAGTGTTTCACCATCCTGTGCCAAGCAGCCATCGCTGCCGTCTGAGCTCATGTGCTCATCACCTGGGCAGGATTCAGTGAAACCGTAAGGCAAGCGAATATGCCAACAAGCAGTCAAATTGTGGAAAAGCCGCGGCGCCAGAAGAACACGAGTCCTTTTCCCCCAAGCCGGCACACAGACCCGAACCACGTTTGCCCTTCCCACTGACACGTTTCTGCGCAGCACGACGAAACCTTGACACGCCAAGAAGCCATTCTTTTGCATGAGTATGGAAGTCGTGCACAGACGCCGTATGCAGCTCGGCAACTTATCAGGCATTGTACTTCCCGCCTTGATGTAAACATCCAGCAAAAAAGCATCCGTTCGAGAGTGCTTGGGGGCCGCGTGGGCGGCAACCTTAGGTGGCAGTGACTACACAGACGTGCCTAATCATTGTCAGCCAAAGTACCAAACGTCTAGCTGCAGCTGAACGACCAGTCCATTCTGAGCATACCGTTCGTCCAGCTTACGATTGCAAGCAGATCGTAGTCTCTCTCGGCCTATACCCAATATCAATGCAGTGCATTTGGCTCCCAAAGGCTTGCCGAGCAGAAACCATTGACGACGGTAAAGTCCACCATCTGGTGGCCGTGTCACGTCCCGTAACTTAGGGCCAAGTAAACACGTAAAATCCAGGGAACCGAAAGTACTACAAGCACTCACGTTCCCGACTGCAGCGAAAACACACCATCAACTGACAATGCAGCCTGAGCACAAATGCATCCTGCTGCAACTTGTCGAATTTCCAGAATGCAGCAACATAGCTGGAAACTTCATTCGTCACAGTTTCAAACTGCTTAAAGCAATTGCCACTGCATCCGCATCTGCCAGCGAACAGTTCGGCCAAGCGGCTGCTGCTGACTCCGTTGTTGCGATGCCTGAGCGGGTCGGTTACCGAAGCATCTATTCGTTACCAATCATGGCCTTCTAAAGTAAAAGAAACCCAAGTAGACATGCGATGCTAGATGCGTCAGGAAACACATCCGTTTTGGGCGCTGGTTGTTTGTTCTGTGCTCGCTGACGATTGTCATAGTGAGGACGCTTTCGCTTCTTAGTAACTGCTGTTTTGAGTTGTGGCATGCCATGCAAGGTATCTTGAAACCGGGACATAGCCTGCCAATCGAAGTGTACTTCCACAGTTGAAGCAGATTCGTCAGCTTCGCCGTCTACTTCATGCGGTGTCCTCGTAGGAGAAGCTGTTTGCCCAGAAACAGACCGCGGAGTTGCCAGCTGACGAAAGTAAGCAGCTCGATCAGCCCCACTGGCCAAGCCACTATCATTGCCAGTGTCGTTCGTGCATGCTACTACCTCTGGAACACGGACAGGTTTCAGAAGCGGTCGCGCTTGGGGGCGTGGAGGCTCAGGTCCAGGTGGCTTTAGGCCACGTAGATACCTCATTTAGCAGCCACAGCACGAAGGACATGATCTGTTTTCGGACTATACTAGACCCGCGAAATGAATAACTTGCCTGGGTCAATTTGTCAAGGGTCGCTGCACGAGCTTCAGCAGAGACGGTTGTCATAGCTGCCCATAGGCACAAGTATAGCATCGCCACTCAGTGACACCTACTGTGAAAGCACATTAATACACAGACATTATGTATATGTACACATATGCCCACACGATGTTGTGCTGGCTTGTGTGCTTTCTCGACAAAAGCTTGGGCCACTCCTTCGATGATACTAGATATCAGCATTGCTTTGGCATGCATGTTCCTGGGTTCAGGCTCTCAAACAGTTGAGGATTCAAGGCTACCCAAAGCTTTGTACCCCCGGGAAGACCGACCGCAACCTATTAGTCTTATCGACGAACACTTCATCCTAGCACAGCTGTTACGGGGTCCAACGCAGGCCAACATCTTCCAATGGTCCTACTCACTGCAACGCTGGCTCCTGCTTCCAAGGTTGGGGCAAGGGCATGCCGCCACAGCAGCAGTCCGTCGCTCCTGGGCGAAACTTAGAAGGACACCTTCCTCCATCAATGCAAGCTAGGAGACCCCTGTCAATGCAGAAGACCCAGAATTCGTGCAGGAAGCCTCCATCGTCACCCGAAAAGCCGCAAAGTTCAGTCAGTGCAACTGGAAACCATGCAGCGTTGTAAATTTGATAGAACTTCAACAACTCATCCCTAATGGAAGTTGCACGGGTGCTGAAGCCTAACAGAACAAAGGAATGTCCTACTGCGAAACCCAGCAAATCTACGAAACTGTACGATTTGGCACTAAGTTAGAAGAGTAGACGAAAGAGAATTGAAGTATTGAATACTCTCTGTCACAACCCCAGACAACAATCTTTACATTTCAGCAAACCTTAGAGCCTTAGAAGGAACCTGACCCGAGGCTGGAGTCCTCTTGATTGAGTGATTATTTGTGTAAACTGCGCTTCGCTTAGCATTCTTGGGCAAGCACAGAACCCCAGTCGAAGCAGCGCAGACGTGTCAACAACATTTGCCTCGAGAACTTGGTTGAAGGGCATTGAGTTGAAGGTCCTCCAAATGTAGATAGGTACAACTCAGACGGGCAGGAAAGAGCTACGTCACTTTAAGGGTGTAGGCTAAAGTGTTTGTAAAGAACATTAGGAAAGAATGCTTCGTCCTGGTTTGTTCGTGGGTGTCGTAGCAGTGGGTCTTGCGAGTCTACAAGTGGAAAGTTTCTCTATCTGTTGTTGTTCAGGGATCAGGATTCAGAAACTAAAGTTTCGATTTGAGTTCCCTACTTGATGGATGGGCTGTTGGCTTAAGGTTTAAATACTCTTAGGGTTTACGGGTTTAGGGTTTTTTGTCAGCCTGCTGCCCTCAATTGCTCCGACCGCTCACTCTGGCGATCTACAGATGGGTAGTCTTTAGGATATATGGTTTAAGGCTCAGAAACTGGTTCCGAAGCGGCATGGGAAGTAGTGCTTGGTGACTTTATACGCTGACCTTGAAGACGGAGACTGGGTTGTAGGGTTTATGGATTACGGGTTTAAAGTTAGCTTTTTTCCTCTTTGCTGAAGTTCGAATGACAGGAGCTCTCCTATATATACGGGTTTAAAGTTAGTTTTTTTCCTCTTTGCTGGAGTTCGAATGACAGGAGTTCGCCTTTCGTTCGGAGATTTCCCTTCGTATCCGGGCTTTACAGAGCTGGGAGATCTCCTTTCGCCCTTTTGGAGAACTACCACGGCAGGAAGGAGAACTACCACGGCAGGAAGGAGAACTGCCACGGCAGGAAGGAGAACTGCCACGGCCGGAAGGAGAACTGCCAGCCCCGAAGGAGAACTACCTAACAGCTGCTGCTGCTGCTGCTGCTGCTGCTGCTGCTGCTGCTGCTGCTGCTGCTGCCGCTCTGCTGCTCTGCTGCTCTTCAGCTTTGCCACCAGTGCTGCTGCCCCTCAACTCTGCAACCAACTTTGCGACTGCCATTGCCCTGGATGCTGGATGCTCATCAACCAGCTAGCCTTTGCTAGGGAACTCTAGCACGCAGCTCTTGCTGGATGCTCTTCAGCTGGCGAGCTGTCGCTATGGAACTGTAGCACAGAGCTCTTGGTGGATGCTCATCAGCTAGCTACCTAACATTTGCTATGGAAGCACAGAGCTCTTGCTGGATGCTCATCAGCTAGCTGCCTAACATTTGCTATGGAACTGTAGCACAGAGCTCCAGCTCTGACTCTTCAATCGAACTTCTGCCGCCGGTGCATTCTTTCAGAACCGAACACGGCTTGAGCCAACTTACAATTAATTTAGGGTCACTGGGGCCTACTGATTAGGCTAAGAGCCACCTAAGCCCGAGGCTCTGGCTGGTCGTCGTGGTTGGCCGCAGCGCGGCCGTCATCTCTCGCTGCCACATCTTTGCGGCTAGTGGTTGGGGGTTGTTCAAATTCCCAGAGACTCCAAAACCCCTTACTTAAGGAATTTGCCTTAGATCATATCCTAATATAACTTAAGCCAGCTATTTCCCAAAAAAGGGGTTTTGGAGTCTCTGGGTTGATTGTAGGGTGGCCAGGGTGGGTGTAAGGGATCTGTATGGCATTCTTAGCTGGTGGCTTTCGGATAGTAGTGGTTCTGGGCTTCGCTTCAACTTAATCTAGGGTCTGTGGGTTTGGGTTTCCTGCGTATAGCTTACTGGGTTTCCTGCGTATAGCTCATAGCACTGCAAGAGCTAACAGTCCAGGCTTAGTATTAAGGCATAATATGTAGGCCATACAACGTATGTAGAGTTAGCTTGCGGTCTAGTGAAGGGTCGTTACGGCTTCGAGCACCCATGTGTTGTAACTTTCTTTGTCGAAATTAGCATGCAAAGTTTAAGCTGAATCCTGGGAATCAAAAATGGCGTATTCTGGAACGATTTCGCACGAGTTTCTAAAAATGGCTCATTCCTGCTACAGTACGGATCATGGGCATCCGGAGCATATGGAGCATCATTGCATCACCCTCGGAACATCGTTGCGTCTCCCGCGACCATTTTCGACAAACAGAAGCAGGGTAGCTGTGGGTAGCTGTCACAGCTGTGACACACCCAATCCTTTGTATTATCCGGGACCCCGAATGAAACCAAATCGGCCCCGAATGCGACCAAATCGACTTCATTTTGCCGACCAGCCCCCCGCAGAACTGCAAACGGACAGTGCCAGAGACACTGGTTGGCTGAACCAGTGTCCCTGGCACCATCCGTTTGCGAATTTTCGAAGGTAATAACACGCGAAGCCTCTCCAGAAACAAGCCTGCGGTAGTGTAATGGAGCAACGCTGGGAGGGTGTGTCCCGACCCAGAGGTCCGGGTTCAAGTCCCGGCTGCGGGGGTTTCGTTTACCACGGAACGGACAGTGCCAGAGACACTGGTTGGCTCAACCAGTGTCTCCGGCAGCGTCCGTTTGCACAAAAGCCGCCGAACCTCCTCCCTCCAGCCCCTCAAACCCCTAAAAACACCAAACGGACAGTGCCAGAGACACTGGTTGGCTGAACCAGTGTCTCCGGCACTGTCCGTTTGCACGAAAACCGCCGAAACTCCTCCCACCAGCCCCTCAAACCCCTAAAAACACCAAACGGACAGTGCCAGAGACACTGGTTGGCTGAACCAGTGTCTCTGGCACTGTCCGTTTGCACGAAAACCGCCGAAACCCCTCCCACCAGCCCCTCAAACCCCAGAGACACTGGTTGGCTGAACCAGTGTCTCCGGCACTGTCCGTTTGCACGAAAACCGCCGAAACTCCTCCCACCAGCCCCTCAAACCCCTAAAAACACCAAACGGACAGTGCCAGAGACACTGGTTGGCTGAACCAGTGTCTCTGGCACTGTCCGTTTGCACGAAAACCGCCGAAACCCCTCCCACCAGCCCCTCAAACCCCTAAAAACACCAAACGGACAGTGCCAGAGACACTGGTTGGCTGAACCAGTGTCTCCGGCACTGTCCGTTTGCACGAAAACCGCCGAAACTCCTCCCACCAGCCCCTCAAACCCCTAAAAACACCAAACGGACAGTGCCAGAGACACTGGTTGGCTGAACCAGTGTCTCTGGCACTGTCCGTTTGCACGAAAACCGCCGAAACCCCTCCCACCAGCCCCTCAAACCCCTAAAAACACCAAACGGACAGTGCCAGAGACACTGGTTGGCTGAACCAGTGTCTCCGGCACTGTCCGTTTGCACGAAAACCGCCGAAACTCCTCCCACCAGCCCCTCAAACCCCTAAAAACACCAAACGGACAGTGCCAGAGACACTGGTTGGCTGAACCAGTGTCTCTGGCACTGTCCGTTTGCACGAAAACCGCCGAAACCCCTCCCACCAGCCCCTCAAACCCCTAAAAACACCAAACGGACAGTGCCAGAGACACTGGTTGGCTGAACCAGTGTCTCTGGCACTGTCCGTTTGCACAAAAGCCGCCGAAACTCCTCCCTCCAGCCCCTCAAACCCTAAACCCGAACACCAAACCCTAGACCACAGGCCCAACCTTATTCCTGGGTAGTTTCCCTGGAAACGGACAGTGCCAGAGACACTGGTTGGCTGAACCAGTGTCTCTGGCACTGTCCGTTTGCCTTTTTGCAGACCAGCACCACAGAAATGCAAACGGACAGTGCCAGAGACACTGGTTGGCTGAATTAGTGTCTCTGGCACTGTCCGTTTGCACAAAAGCCGCCGAAACTTCTCCCTCCAGCCCCTCAAACCCCTAAAAACACCAAACGGACAGTGCCAGAGACACTGGTTGGCTGAATTTGTGTCTCTGGCACTGTCCGTTTGCACAAAAGCAACCAAACCTCTCCACCCAGCAAACCCTAAACCCCAAAAACACTAAACAGACAGTGTCAGAGACACTAATTCACTCAACCAGTGTCTTTGGCACTGTCCGGTTGAAGCCTGAGACCCTCACGGCTTTACTATCTGATACGACTCCAACCCCAACTCTTGTGTCCTCGGCCCATCCAGTGGAAATAACTTTGTTCTTCTTGAACAGCAAGCGGTCGTTGTCATACCTAAGATCATGCTGATTCTCTGTAATCTTCAGTACAATAACAATAATATTAAACTTTAACTATGCATAATTTTGGTTATTATTATTTATTAGTTTATTTAAATATTGTAAACTATGACAGACCCTGGTATTCGTTTATTTTGTAGTTCCAGTCGTATCATATGATTCATCAACGAAAACGTGATGTAAAGAAATCAAACTGACTCTAATTTAATTATTAATTAGTTATTACATATTATTTATATTATTATTAATATTAAAATGATATAATATGTGTAGTTGTCAAGCCCTCTGTGCCGTCGTTGTAATTGCAGTTGAAATGCAGAAGCTTGGCCAAAAGTCTGACGATGCGGGCATGGTCGTAAGACTTGTTATGTGCAGCCGGGAAGTTTTGGGTGTCTGACCGACTTGCAATCTCCGCTCTTCTGACGTACTCCTCTGCCTGGGCTCCTAAAGGCGTTCGCACCACCTCCACGGCCAATCGAATCTGGGCTGCTGTGGGAGCGTGCTCTGACCTGCAATTGTCAGCATTGTCCTCGCCACCGGGCCCGGGGTCTGACGATCCCTGGGCGGCTTTCACAGCGGCCTGGTGGAAGTCCGTGCTCAGAGCATGTCTGGCAAGGTCAATCTTCTGAATCTTGCCGTTCGTGAATTTCTGACACTTTGTCCACGGAGAATCTCGAACAGGCTGATCCCATAATTTATAACCTCTAACCGACGGTGCTTGCCCACTGTCTGACCTGCAGCCAAAGTCGCGGCAATACTTGCAGCCCAAACCCCAAGGCTTGTCAGGGTCTGACTCGACCAACCAATCAAAAGCACGTGACCACTTCCGGCGGTGCTTGATGAAGAAGCAGCGGTTGCAGATTTTGGTGGCTGCCCTGAGTGATCCGTGCTCTGACACGCACCGCCGCTGGTGATCGACATCGGGGCTGCGGGCCCTCATGGTCTGACAGTCTTTAGCGTTAGTCAGCTAGCCTTACTTACTACTGCTTATACTGCACTGCTGCTGCTGGACTTCTGAGTTGGACACTATATCTGACTAGCAAACTGCGCCTTTGAGCACGCATGGAGGGTGCCTACTGGATCCCAGTACGCACCCTCCACGCCTGCTCAAAGTCACACTGATTTACGAAGCAAGTAACCTGTCAAAGTAGTTAGTCGTAAGCAGTTACAGTAGTGTAAGTCTACAGTAGTAAGTCAAGTAGATTTGCGGCCTGCTTGTGTGCATGTATGTCTGACTGACGACGGCAGTGAAAACGACAAGGGAGTTGCACAGCAAGCGATGCCAAACAACAACCAACAACCGCCGCTGATTCAAGAACGAATCTGGGTACGGAACCATGCTGCATGCTCAAACGAGTCGAGGCCAACACCTGATTCATGCTGAAGCGCAACTGCTGTGACTCAGACTCCCAACTCGACTCATGTCGTCAGGAACTGAGCCATTGACCTGTCTGACCATCCGACCAATGTGGCTGGAGAAGGACGTCCCGACCTGAACATGCGCTGAACCTACTACTATAATAACACTCACGCTTTGCATCGACGCTGAGCACAGAGCTGGTCGAGGTCACAAGTCTGACCACACCTGCTCATGTTAGTCGGAAGTGGTCTAACACTGTCTGACTGTCTTAGATAATTACATCATCACGTTCACACACTTTTTCATTTCTGGGCTTATCTGACTCGGAAATGGTGGCACTCTGGCAAAGGATCTCCGAGTCTGACTCTTGACTTGAAGAGCCAGCGATAAAATTTGAGAGGAGCTCAAGCTTGGAGCTCAATTTCGGACAGCAGGACACGGCTGGATCAAAATAATATCATCGTCTAACGAGATTAGTATGCCTATGCAATGCAACTTAGAGGTCTGACTTTCATCTTACTCATTTGGTCCAGCCTTGTGACCAGCCGCCCTGCTGCTGGTTCCAGCCGCCCTGCTGCTTGTCCCAGCTGCCCTGCTGCTGCGACCAGCCGTCTGACTGCTGCCCTCCAGACTGGCCGTTGTTTGACGATTGCTGCCCCTGATGCCAGCCATCGTTCGTGTAGTCTGACTTCCACCAGCCAGACCACTTCGACGAGTCGCCATTTTTCTGCCAGTTCTGATGGCTTTGAGTCTGACTCCAGCCCTGCAAGGTTTCGCAAATGTGCCAGTATGCTATGATGTTATTATTATAATCTATATTTAATATTAAATTTTTAAAATTGTTGGTATAATTACAGTTAATCGTTAAATCCGAAGAACAACAACAGAAACCGCTGCGGTTGTGTCAAGTCGCTTGGCCGTCTGACGAGCTTGCAGGCTGGCCTTGGGAGGGGTCTGACGACCCTGCAGGCGTGGCAGGTGGGCCCGGAGGCATCACAATGCCAGGTGCCAAGGTCCAGTCCTAAGCACACGTTTTCTGTCGAAGTGTCTGTGTTTGGCAGCTGCAAAGCCTAAGCTGTCAATGAAGAAATTTGACATTGAACCAAGGGTCTGTCTGACACTCGGCGTCCTTAAGCCTGCGAGGCCTGTACCAGTTCTTCACCATGTCTTTCGGGTAGTCCCACACTTGTGGGTGGCACCGCACTTAGATGCAACAAAGCAGTCAAGAATTTTGTCAAAAATTTGCTAAAGCAGCAGCACAACTGGCAAGCTGACATGCAGCCCAGCAGCTCAGCAAATAATTTTTCTCGTGACCCCAAGATGCGATGACCATGTTGGGGTCTTGGTACATGTGGGCCTCGTCATACTGAAGCCATTGGCCTGGGTCTGGTAGACAATTGTAGCAAGCATGAACTTCTGTCTGACATGCGACGGCCTCAACTTGAGAATGTGATTGAATGACTCTGACAGACCTACTGCAGCCAAGTTACGTAAGAGTTTTATCGTCAGTTCTGACGCATAACCCTCACCCCTGGATCGGGATGCTGGGTGCATCATGATCGCAAGCACAACCTTGGTAGCAACATGAATTCGAGTTCAACTTAACTATTAATTAATTTATTACTGGTAACTTATACTTCTGTGAATGTCTGCGGCGAATTCAGAAGAGGCACAGCGTACGAGGTTGAATCGCACTCTAACCGTTGCAGTATGAAGTGCATGTGCGGAGACAGGTCGGCCACTTGGTCCATGATCTCAGTCGGTGTGTTGTCGTCTGTGTACAGCTAGACTCAGCTAGACATTGATCTGACATGATTCACGACTCAATCTTTAATCCGAGCGACGAGACTGGTTATTTCGTCTGACTTCTCGGCCTTGGGCGCAATTGGCACCGGCACCTTGGGCATTCTCCGCCAGCCTCAGACACTGAATCATGAAATTTGCGCACGAACAACACAACAGGCATTGATGAATTTCGTGAACTGAATCGAAGCAATCTCACACGAACAGGTGTAGCAATGCAACCAGGAAGCATTGTCCGACGAGATCGTGCATCAACTTGGACTCCTGTGGCTCCATTCGTGAGTCTAACGTCTTCTTGAGGATCTGCTGCCACACGTCGATCTCTGACATGTCCATTTCATTGGTCGTGAGGACCGTCTTCGGGCCTGGCGGCATGTAGCGCTGGCCCTTCGGCTGTCTGGCCTTGCCAAAAAATCCTTTGCCGGGCCCTGTCGTCGAAGTCTGACTTCGAGATGGGGGACCTTTTCCCGGCGCTGCTTGGCTCGGTCCCGGCAACCATGGAGCCTGATCCGGAGCCGTCTGACTGGGATCCGGAGCCATCTGACTGGGATCCGGAGCCGTCTGACTGGGACCCGGAGCCGTCTGACTAGGTCCATCGTAGAACTTCTGGTCGGCGCTGTCTGACTGCAACTGGGCCTGTTCAGGCACGACGGACAGTTTGGGCTCGCCACCCTGGTGGACAAAAGGATCCTGAGTCTGACCACCGCTGTTCAAGTGGGGATAAAGGTGTGACCCGGAGCCAAAGCTGAAGTCTGACCTGGTCTCGTCCTCCGCGATAGGTGGGTCCAGTCGTCCGTCTGGCATTATGGTCCTTGCGACGCCTCTGATGGGCTGAGTCGCTGCCCAGCAACCCGGTGCCGGCCTGGGACCATAAGAAACCGGACCAGCTGTCTCCGGGGCGGCCGTCTCTGTAGTCACAGTCTGACCATATGCTGCATCAGAAGCTGGAACTATCAGAGGTGTGGAAGCTGGAGTCGCAGTCTGACGAACATCAGAAGACCCTCCCAAAAACTCAGCAGCTGGACTGAGATTCTGCACTGGCACAGTCTGACATTCCGGCACCACTGTTTGCCAGGCCGACGACACAACACTGTAGCTATTGACACTAGCTGTGTCTGACTCCACAGTGAAGGACTCCACCGTCATGGTGTCGATGTCTGTCATGGCTGGAAACCAACGGTCTGACTAGTCAAGACTCAGACTCACATGGTCACAGCCTGAGGCCGTCCGACTCGCTCTGACCTACACTAAGTGTCTGTCTGATAGGCCCTAGCTGGCTTAGGCAATGCAGTGAGAACGTGGCCATTAAAAAGATCTGACACTGTGACACTGACGTTTTCAATCTTACTACTACGGTCCGGACCGCCATTAATAATAGGCCGTTGAACTTTGCTCAAAGGCCCTGAGTGAAAATCTGACTGCAGGCAGGTTTCATGGATTTGGCACACAAACTCTGACATCAAGAACTTGCAAGAGAAATAATATGCATCTCAATGTCCTGCCTCGTCCAGGCAGTCGACAGTGCCGCATGTACCAAAACACCTGGGCCACAGAGAATCAATCAAGCACTCACCAGCAACTCCGCCGAACTCTGGCAGCAACACCAATGCCAAGGCCAAGGCAGCGATGTCTGACAATCTCGCCCCAACCTGCACGTGCACAATCAATGCTAACACGGCAAAGGTGCAGCTCGGTCACACAATCCGCAGTCACGGTCTGGCAATTTTACTTTGAATTGCTGTCTGAATGCCGTCAGTCTAACCGTAAGTGCTCTTGCAATCTTACGGGACGGGGACGTCTTCACTGTCTGACAAATGCTGCCAACAGTGTCTGACGTGACGAGTCTTGTCTGTCAGACTGCGACCCCAATTCCACGGCTTTGTGAACATCTAACTAAGGCGAACGGCCAGGAGCGGCCTTCGCCGGAAAAGGCGCCTGCGCTTTCGTCTGACCTGGAGTCCCAACTGGCTGGGTAATGATCGGCGACGCAGCAGCTGGAGTCTGACCTTCGGTCATCGTGCTTGCCGGCGTCACCAAGTGAGTCCCAGAACTCATGGTCTGACCAGGAGGCGGGGGCAGAGTCTGACTTGGCAAGGGCGGCGGCAGCGGGCTTGCCCGTGCGATGTTCTGACAGGGAAACGATTAAAGGATAATGGCGTTAAAGGCTTGTGAGTTCAACGGTTAATAACTAAAATCCAAAGTTTATGCCAATGTCTATGTAGTCCTGCAATAGTCTTAAATCTAGTTCATATAAACCAAACTTAAAAACTTACGTTGCGGACCTATAATATATTATAAATTATGATAATAATCTATATTTGGACTGTGGATCCCAGCCTGACCCGACAAGTACTCGCCAACCAGGGTGTTGTACTGCTGCTCTGACATGTTACCAGCACAGCGGCTCTGGGCCAGATGGGTCATCGCGAGAGAAACGCCCAACTTGTCTGACACCACCTGCTTCTCCTCGACCACCTGCAAATATTTGTCGGCAAGCCGTGCCTTAGATTGGCCGAGCATGACGAAACAAATAACCACGCTGACTGACAAACGTACTGGTTTCTAAAACCAAACTGAATAATTAATTCAAAGCAACAGATTAAACCATAACACTGTTTATAAGAAGTTTAATAAAAATAATAATCTGTTAATCAACTTAATTTATGATCACGCTGATTGACAATTTCATACCAAACTAAACTGAATTGAAAATTCAAGCCTAGGAGCCAGGGCGTCTGACACTTGTGCGGCGTCTTCTTGCTGCCTCGGCTGCTCCCTTGGCTCCCTTTGCGCGCAGTCTGACCAAGACCAGGCCGACGCCGATGACCAGTCTGACGACCTCCACCAGGACGACGACGACCAGGACCAGTCCGACGATGAGGATTGCCACGACTGCCACTCCCGGTCCGCCCCGATCTCTGACGTCGTCTTGACCTTCCACCGTCTGTTCTGCTTCTTGTTCGGACCCGGGGCCTGGACCTTGTGGTCTGACGTCATCGGCTTGGCCTTTGGCGGGGTTGGCGTTGGTCCTGGTGAGTCTGACACCAGGTCCGCATGAATGCCCCTGGCCTTTGGATCTGACGCCGCTGCCTTCGATCCCGATGCCACGCTCTCTGACTTTGCCGCGGCCTTGAACGTCAGACGTGGCTCGATCACTGTCAGACGCTCTCTGGGGTTTTCCTCGAACGGTGACGACACCGGCGAGGTTGGCGTCATAGCCGGCTCAGTCGGAGTGTAATTCGTCTGACTGGGGCTCCTTGACCTCGACGGTGACCTTGTCGTCATCTTCGTCACCGGCGTCTGACCAATGCCGTCCTTCGGCTCAGCGCCCGTCGGCTCTTCTGTCGTCTTACGAGCGCCCTCCTCCTCAGGCACCGGGGGGAGTGGCTGATTCCTCGTAGTCTGACGCTTGGTGTTGAAGTGCGGCATCCCTTTGAGCTCGGGCTTGCGCTGGCGCACCATGGCCAAAAATCTGTCTGACCACAGCTAGAGGACTCACTCAAACCCACACGCAGTCAGACGAGTCATGAAATACCGATTGAAACTCCTGAATATCAATGATCAGAATCATAATCTGAAATCTAATCATCGCCGATGTCTTACACTGAGACTGACTAGCTGATGGTCCGAACTGCCTGCAGTCAAGACGGTCAAAGGAGCTTGCAAGCAAGTCAATCAAACAGCACAGGCCGAAAGGTGCGTGCAAACGCCAGCCTCCACCTCCACGGCGCCATCACATCGTCGAGGAGACCAGCGATGTTGTCTGACCTTCGCGAATTTAAATTGAAATTATGCGAGAATGAGTCTGACTACCACTTAGGGTTTTAGTGGTTCAAGGTCTAGGGGTTAGGGTTTGGGGTTGGGCTTAGGGTTAAGGCGGGGCCAATGGCTCACCAGCAAAGCTGGGCCAATGGCTCACCCGACAGTGCCCAGAACAGCTGGGGCCAATGGCACACCCGATGGGGCCAGTGGCTACACCCAGCAACCCGGGGCCAAGGGCTCACCCAGCACTGCTGGGGCCAATGGCTCACCCGGCGGACCGGGGCCAATGGCTCACCCAGAAAAGTTGGGGCCATTGGCTGACGCACGGGGCCAAGGGCTCACCCAGCAAAGCTGGGGCCAGTGGCACACCCGAGCAGTGGTTGGGGCCATCGGCTCACCCAGCAAAGCTGGGGCCGATGGCACACCCAACACCGGGGCCAATGGCTCACCCAGCAAAGCTGGGGCCAGTGGCACACCCGAGCACTGGTTGGGGCCATCGGCACACCCAGCAAAGCTGGGGCCGATGGCACACCCAACAGCGGGGCCAATGGCTCACCCAGCAAAGCTGGGGCCAATGGCACACCCAACCAGCGCCAATGGCTCGCCCAGCAAAGCTGGGGCCAACGGCACGGCAGCACGGGGCCATCGGCTCACCCAGCAGAACTGGGGCCAATGGCGCACCCGGCGCACCGGGCCAATGGCTCACCCAGCACTGCTGGGGCCAATGGCTCACGCGGCGGACCGGGGCCAATGGCTCACCCAGCACTGCTGGGGCCAATGGCCCACCCGGCGGGGCCAATGGCTCGCCCAGCACTGCTGGGGCCAATGGCACACCCAAGTCAATCAAAGATCCTGGGCCAATGGCTCACCCAGCTAAGGGGCCAATGGCACACCAGGAACCGAGGCCAATGGCACGCCCAGCAAGGCTGGGGCCAATGGCTCACTCGGCAGGCTCGGGCCATGGCTCACCCAGCAAGCTGGGGCCATGGCTCACCGAGCTGCAAAACGACGCAAACGAGGGGTTTAGGGTTTAGGGGTTCAGGGGTTTAGGGTTTTAGGGCTTAGGGTTAGGGTGTCTTACTGTCTCAGCTCCTGACGATGCCTGGATGGGAATGACGACAAAGATCACGGACCATGTCTGACCTGGCAGAATTAAATACCCTAACTTACCCAATACCTACCCCTTTAGCAAACTTGCGAGGGCGCACCTTCCGAAACCATCGGGCAGCTCGGGGGCTTTGAGGGGGGGCTTGTCTTACTTGGGCTTTAGTTTTTGTTCTTACATGACTTTCTTGGGGAGCTGCTTCTCATGCAAACATGTTGGAACTTGAGCCACCAGGGGGCATCTAGAAAAAAAGCTTTCAAGCTCTCCACTTGGGATCCAAGTAAATCACTTCAGCAGTGCGCGTGTGTGAGCGATGAAAATGCTATTCTCGAGGGTGCTGCGGTGCTGAC
The DNA here is from genome assembly GCA_905221615.1 of Symbiodinium sp. CCMP2592. Classification (NCBI taxonomy): domain Eukaryota; class Dinophyceae; order Suessiales; family Symbiodiniaceae; genus Symbiodinium; species Symbiodinium sp. CCMP2592. The sequence continues at coordinate 391,883 of CAJNDT010002557.1, forward strand.
ATTTAGATCCATGGTCTGCTCATATGCACATGTATACTTATTGTGCTGTGGCGATGCACTGAGTACCTCAGGTCATTGTGGATGCCTCGAGGCACCAAGCGGCTGCAGCGGGCAGCATCCCAGTCGGAAGAAGGTTGGGTCGATGTGTTGATGAATCAATGGGTGCTGCCATGTATGCTGCTCTTGAAGGATTGTTGCGACGACAAGCTCTATCCGAAGGCTGGTCATGCTGGGATTGGCAGGTGGTCTGTGGTCTCCTTGCATCAACAACTGGTAGCTGAGTAACCTCAGACGTAGCCAGGGGAAATAGGATTGTACAAAGTGTCTGCTAGTACACTATCTTATGTAAGATCTCTTGTAAGTATATGGATAAGTTTTTCCTGCTTGTGGAGCATACCCGCATCTAGTGCAACATAATACAATAAAGGTGAGCATAAGACAGTGGTTCGACATGGTGCAATTGAAGTCCTTAGAACATGATAAGGCTGATAAGGTACAGTTCGTGTGTGTACATATATATATATATATATATATATATATATATTATTTATGTATATACGAATGTGCCTGCCTGTACATGCACATGTGCATGTTCATTTATCACTATTTATAAACAGAATGCTGAACATTTAGCTTGGTGTTTGAGCATGGGCTTTGACCAGCAAACATTAAAGGATTGCCCATATATATATATACCCATATGTATAGGCATTTGCATTTTTCTTCTCTGTATGTATATATCTTTATGTACATATATAGAGACACATTGGTTTGTCGATTTGTCGGATGGGTGTTTTGGTTTATGTGGAATGCATCTGTGACTCCCTCTCTCTCTCTCTCACTCTCTCTCTCTCTCTCTCTCTCTCTCTCTCTCTCTCTCTTTAGATAAATATTAGGGGAGTTTACATATCTACAAGTCTATACATATACGTATATATATATATATCTATATACATGTACACCTTGAAAATAGGCATCGGTCAGTGTCACTTAACATATATATGTACACAAAGACAGGCATATACATATATGATGCATGCAAGCATCCAGTGATGTGATTATGATAGGACCATGCATCCACATTGATAAGGTATACTTGCTTCTCTCGACTTTTGTGGAGCCCAGGCCACACATTGGAACTAGCTTGTGGGCATGTGCAACGACTGTGTGCTTTTGCATCTACATAGATGTACAAGATGACATGGCATTGCATGGACAATTATGTGCCAGTGGTGGTGCCAGGTCCAAGTGTGGCGTCAGCTGGTCATGGACTGCCTGGTGGTTCTGGGCAGAGTGCGCCTCATGTCTTCTTGCCCAGTCTGCTGGCCAATTTGTGCATGTTGCACCTTGTTTAATCAATGTGGTTTTGGCTGTCAGTGCATGATACATATATATATATATATATATATTGCAAGACCCGAAATATTCATGTGCAGACAAGACCTTGCATGTCTGATATGCTGAACATGTCTGCAAACTCGGCTGCCACATGTTGCACCAGTCGTGTGTGGGCTTTATCTGTCTAAGCCCAGATGAAATGGAGAGCTGCTGTGAAGGACAGGTGCAGGACTCTGATGTGCTAAGATGAACAGCAGTTGCACAGTACAGACATTTCTTGACATCATTGCAAGCACTAGTTAATTCTTCCTATGTGCAGCTGCCACTTGTGTGAAGTCAATGGGTGTTACTGGAGACGAAGAAGCTTGGTTTAAGTTTCTGTCTTGCAGCATCATGGGGCAGTGGTCTGTGGATGTGCTCGTGCGCAAGATGTATACTGCCAATGTTCCATATGCCTTGTGGCTGCAAAGAGATCTTGCAGTGAGCTGTGATATTTTTAGCTGTTGCAGTCCTTTGCACTTGACTCTATAGGTGCTATGTCTCGCCATCCTTTTCGTGATGTACAATGACGACCTGGACAAGACATGGGTTGCTGGCCTGAACACTCATACTTGTCATGTGCCTGTCACTATATATACATGTTCATGGTATATGGAGGTGTTGGACTAATCATTGTATAAACATGCTAGGCAATTCTGTACAGATATATACATGGACATCAGGTACCTTGTATATATTTGACATTGTATACCATACATGTGTGAGCATGTTAAGGATGTTGCTGAAAGGGGATAGCAGTCTGGCACAGTAAATGCAGAGCAGCCAAGTTCAGGAACATATATTGCATAGTCTTTGTGGCAAAGGTGAATGCTGGATATCTACTTTTATGTGTACTTTTACCATATAAGAAGATATGTGAAGGTGTTGAAATGAAATACTACAGTCCTGCTTGTACAGGGCCTATATATGTGGATGTCCATGATGCATATCTGTCATCCACGGAACCTCTGCCTCAGGCCTTCCGATTTGGTGAGCTTTTCGCGGGTGCTGCGAATGTCACCTCTGCCATGCAGCTACATGGTTTTCCTGCTTTTAAGATGGACAGGGATTATTCCAGAGTGTTTGATTTCTTGACACCTGCAGGATATGCGTACCTGGGATTCCCATCATCAAAACTTTGTGTCATCAGTTTGATCCACTGGGTTTCAATGGCTGCTGTTTGTTAGTCCTGTCACACTTCCCTCGAGGCTGGCTCTCTTCGGTGTCTTGCGTATGGCTCCTCGAAGTGTGCTTCTCATGGCTCCAGATTGCAGCAGCTTCTCTTGGATGAGCAGTTCTTGTTCTGGCAGATATTGGTTCGCTCCAATGGGCAATACGAAGAAGGACTGGGTGGCGCGAGGGAACATGATGGCTGCGAGGTGCATCTCCACATGTTCGTGCATGACCACTGGATCCTGCATGGTAGCTAGAATCCAATGATTTGTGTCTGCCAGGGTCACACTCCTCGCTCACCTGGCAGCAGCACTCAACCACTCCTTCATCATCGAACAACCTGGCAGTGCAAAATTCGGTGACATGCCCTTTTGGAGACAATTTGTTGAGGACTACTGCTATGTGGCTTGCCAAAGACAAGTGGTGTGAGGCAGCAATAGTAGAGTTCTACTTGCATGTGTTTATTGTGGGCATATACATTGACATCTTTACATGTGCTTATCTGCGTATGCAAAGTTGTAGTTGTACACTGTGTACAATGTGATTATTGCACATGACTATCTGCAAGGATGGGTGTTGCATGTGAGCATAATATGTATTGCAAGAATATATATATATATATACATATATATATATATATATATATATATTCTTGCAATATATATATATATATATATATGTATATGTGTGTGTAGGTGTATTTTTAATGTATACTTCTGTATAATTATATGTACATCTATACATACTGCTGCAGCTGTCCATGCATGTGTAGCATGTCTGTATACTCATGTACATGTCTATATAAGCAAAGACAGTAGTACAAAAATGAACACATTACATATGTATATATCACATGAATATATATGTCTATATATATATACACATGCATGTTCATAAGTGTGTTCCACTTGTTTGGAGTGTGCATGTCTATGTGTGCAACTTTGTGTGGAAGGTTGTCCATCTATTTACAAAGAAGGAACTCAAGCCATTGTTCCCCTAGGTACCTGTGTTTCTGCACCTTGTTGCTCAGGTCTACAAGCAAAAGATTTACATGGCCATGTATGGTGGACTGAGCCTCAAGAGCACATGCTTGTGGTCCAACTCATCACACATAGCCTTTCTTGATCGGGGCCCCCCATCGAGGGTACCTGGTCTGATTGAGATGTGGACATGTGAAGGTGTTTTCCAGTAAGCAATACTGGGCATGTGCAGGTATACATGCATTGTCATCCTGTACAGGCACAGCGAGCTGCCTTGGTTCCAGTGGCGAAGTACTATGTGGATGGCAAAGGAGTCCGTAGGTCTACTGGCAAGAAGAAGGAACTTCGACAGAGCCAGAGCCGGTCTCAGCTGATGGAGATGCATGGTAGAGAAAGAGTGAACATTTGGTGTTTGCAGCTGGTGGCCATGTGTCGAGGACGTACACGCCAGCCTTCGGGAATGCCTTGGCGGACATCCTGCCCACCATGCATGAAGGCATTCGGGGCCTACGTATGGCAAATGTATCTGACCTGAATTGTCCTATTTCAACATACAGTCCTCACAGTGATACAGTGATACTGTGAAAACCTCGGCACGGTCAAACTGTCTTCACATGCACGACATCAGGTATACAAACAGGTGCCAAGTTGATGTGTATATGCATTGTATACACATCATGTGGCATGCATATGAAGTTTGTATGTCTTTATAAATAATATATATATATATATATATATATATATGCCAGTATACCATGTCTATATCTATATAGGCATGTATTAAGACTTTCTCTGCACAGGTGGCACTCATAAAGCTCCAATTTGTTGCACACACACCCATGTCCAGATACCTTGTGCATTCCGCACAACTCCTCAAAGTCTGTCTACAGAGGTGTGTATATATATATATATGCTATGTGGATTCTAGATGTAAATCCCTTGCAATTCCCAACCACTTGCTGCTGAGGATGATGCTGGCATTCGGGTCACCAACTTGCTCGTTGCCATGTCAGCAGACCAGCAACTCTGGGAGGAGGCTGATATGGTCAGTGTGGTGCGGTATTTACGTGGTGCCTCATCACTAGCAGTTCCAGCTGAGATCAAGAGTGTGCTGAGCATGTGATTGTTTGAGGCAATTAAAATGCATTCTTTCTTCTGCAAGCAGGACTGATGCTAGCATGTGCAATTGGCAATGGCCGAAAAAACATCTGCAGCCAGAAGATGATCCGTCAAGATGTCCAAGCATGACCAATATGCTGCTGCTTTTGTAGCTATATGATACTGTAAACAAGGGTTTTTACTTGTTACCTAGATAAGGTGGTGACGTGCGGGCAAAAATGGTTTCCGGAAACCTGTTTTTCCCGCGGCCCTCCCGGAAAAGCATGTAAACACAAAAAAAAATAAGAAAAAAAACGCAACAGAAATAAACGCAATGCGCCAGGAAACCAGAAACTTTGCACAGGAAACCAATTTCTGCAACGCATTTGCACGCATTTTCAGCGTGCAGAAAATGTCTCAGCAACGAGGGTGAAAAAACCAGTTTAGCCCGCATTCCAACACACAACAGATTGTATTTCGAAAGAACAGCACGATGCTCAATCAACCAGTTGTGCCCGCAAGCATTTATCGAACAGCCTGCCTGTAAACCACTTCTTCCCGCAAGCAACATACCATGACGAGAACTATTTTCAACTTGCTGCTACCACACCATGAAACAAAGACTTGAAAACCAAAATTTCCCGCAAGCAACACACAATGGACAGTGCTGTGAAGCATATACTCCAAAGCACTATCATATATATTTATATAATATTAATATAGTGTTCTGTCTTTTTATGCATAAACCATTTTTGCCCGCATGCTATGTCTGATTAAGTTACATATTTTTTGATCTATTTGTTAAGAAGACGCAAGTGGTGAATACAAGTCTCCAATCAAGTCTTTTTAACCCAAGCCATGTCCAATAAGGTAAAGGAAGTGCTTGAGTAAACCGGTTTTGCCCGCAAGCCATGTTATATGTCCCAATAACATGCTGCAAAGAGGTTTCCTGGTAGACTTTTTTGGCCCACTAGCCATGTTATATATCCCAATTATATTAATAATATGGCAGAAATGCTTAAGAAAGGCCTTTTCCTAAACCGTTTTAGCCTGCAAGGCATGCTATGACAAGTTATATATTTATATATATAGAAGAATATATATAATCATATATAACAAGCTCTATAATATATATATATATATATATATATATATACAGACTGCTTGCAATCATTGCAACTGGGCTTTGTCATACAAGTGATATATACATATATATATAATTATATATACTACATGCAGATACATATATATATATATATATCTATATAGGCATGCATGTGCTCCTTCTGTACACCAGTATAGAGTGGCTGTGCTTGCACTATATATATATATATGTCGAAATGGCCATTGTTGATATCGATATATACATGTGCCTCCAGGTACCGATGCGGTGGAAGTGTACAAGAGGCAGCGTGCTGCAGCAGGTGCCACCCCTTCCCTTGCTGTTGCATTTCATCTGTGCATGGGTCTGACATGTCGAACTAGCACATGTGCCCGGTAAATTGATAGATTTATGCAACAGAAGAGTCTGTTGTCTGGTTCAGGTTGTACAAAACAACATATGGTAGTGGTTTTACTTGTACATACATCTCGTGACAAGTGAGCCTTGCCCAGTCTTCTGACCAAATGAAGTACATGTCTTATTTGTTTGAATACAGAAACATACATGTAGACACACTCTGTATCAACCAGAAACCCAGCAAGTAGCTGCTCCTTCCTGTTGAAAGTACTGTTGGCACTGGGCGGATTTCATCATCATTAGCTTATGTATACATAGGCTGACCAACAAATGTGTAGATTGGTATAACAGTATACATAGAGTGCTGTATGTGTACATGTATACTGAGTGTCTGAGTGCCATGGTGGTATGGGAAACTGCTTACTTTTTTGTGCTGAAGTCATGTATACATATATATATATACATATGTATCCAGGTCTTGTCTGCTATAGACATTATTCAGGCTTGTCTAAAGATATGTGTATACATATATACACCATGCATTGTGACTCAGTATATGGACATAAACATATATATATATATATATATATGTCATATTCAACTGTGATATATCTTCACATGTTCACAATACCGACTGCTGGTGTGCTCCATGTCTGTCATTCGGATGCAAGGTTGGGATGAGATCCATGTGCTGGTATCGCAGGATTTTGGAGCAAGGTTGATTTGGTGCCTATTTCAGCCTGCCCTGTGGAAGCCATGCATCTCCATGGTGGTTCCCGGCAATGGAGTTGTTCAAGTTTGCAGCAGGGTGCTGGGAGGCTTACAGGGCAAAACCCTTCTATTCCCTTGGGGGTTACGCCTGTGAAGGTTTCTGAACTTGCATTATGTGTTGCATGTGATGCTATATGGGGTAGCCCCATCTCCCTGTCCTCCCTGTCCTCCTATCCAAAAGCCAAGGTAAAGATCGAGGAGCAGCCCTTCTGGATCCATGCGGATGTGTTGAGGACCTTCAGCCCCAGGACCCGGTCCATGCTGTCGAATTTGCCAGACACACCACAGTCGAGGGGCATACTGCAGCAGATGTTGCAAGTGCATGGCCACTATCGTCACTTGTCTGCATGCTTTGCTGTTATCGTCATGATACCACGACATGTGGCAAGTATAACTATAATCTCACATGTGCATATCTACATATATACATAATGTTGATATTTCCATATACTGCAGAGCATGCTGTTTATTGTCCTTCACACACTCTGCAGGTAAGCTGTAGTGTTGTTATGTGTGGGCATGTCGTGTGGGAAGATAGATGTCTCATACTAGAGGTTGGTGTAGGATAGTCCACCAAGTTTACTTCTGTCGGGAATGATACTTGGTGACCTCAAGTCTTCATTCAGGGGGTGGCCAGATAACACGCATCATGTTCTGTTGAAGGTTCATGTTGGGGGGGTACATAAGAAAAGGGTGCATGTGTAAGCAGGCATGCATGCAAACAAACTCTAGCAGAAAATGTGCTGTCCATCCATGTGATCTAGAAGGGAGTGGATCAGTGATGCATCTATCTGTTCAAGGGTCCCTACATGACATCATCATCGGGGTGCATGGGCTACAGGAGAAGGTGACAAGCAATGTGTACTCACATAGACGAATGGTTCAGGTTTCATGGTGTTGTGCTTGCTACCCTCCAAAGATACATGTATGTGTGTGTATATATATATATATATATATTTGGATTCAACTGCATGCCGGCAGAGCTGTTCGCCTGTTTCATGTGGCTAGCCCTGCAATAAACAACACATATGTATCGACATGTGTTTGTTATGTGTGTGTCTCTATGTATACAAAATGTTGTATGTATCTTTGCTTACCTATAGTACAATAATACCCATGTCTACATTACATGTGTATGTGTATATGTGTATATATATATACACATGTAGACAATTACACACATATATCTGTTTATGTATATATACAAACATATGCACTTGTCGTGGGGTTTCTTGGTGGGCAAGATAAAGGGTGAGGTTCCATAGGGTCTTTCGCTGCCAAACATGATTCTGTGGGGTTCGTTCGTTTAAAAAAAAGAACATGCTGCATGGTTGCAGTGTTCCAGCTAGCCTTCGACATGAGTCCGAATATCATGCAGCAAATGCATGGCCAGTGGTCCAGTCTTCCGAAGCAGAGTACTGTAGAAGAGTTAGATGACATCCATAATCATATATATATATATATATATATATATATATATATACATATAGACACATGCAGATGGGCGAAAACTAGTGGTACTTACATGTGTAAGTGTGTTAGTAAGTATACATAGTATGCATGTTTACATGTCTACAGAACCATGATATATGCACATTGTCATTTGCATACATGATGGCATCTTGACTTGTGCGCTTGCTGTGTGACATTGAATTGCTTCTCCAGATCTTGGCTCTTTTCAGGTGCTGAGGCATTGGGCCCTTCGTCTCCTGTGAGGCCGAAGATGGAGGCCGATGAGTATGGGCGGCCCCCTCTGCCTCCCCCGCCTTTTCCGATGCCTCCACCTCCGGCTATAGCCACTATAGGTTGGGGTCGGGTGGTTCCACCCCCCATGAAGGTTGCACGACGAGATGTGGCCAGTGAGCAGCTGGAAGAGGCTAAGGCGCTCTTTGCTGCCAGGCGTCAAGCACTGGCAGCAGACATGGCACCGGGGACACCGGCGAAGAGCCCACCACTCAAGAGGACTCGTGTGGATGGCACCGATGCAGAGGTCCAAGCTGCTGGTGCTGTGCCCAAGTTGCCGGGCTCGGAAGGAATGGTGAAGCAGCAGGCTGCCTTCCCAAATGCTTCGCATGGGGGTGCAGGACGTCCTGCAGTGGCGAGTGATGAAGCCAAGGCTCCTTCAAAACCGCCAGCGAAAGCCCGGCCAATAAAGGCCATGGAACAGCTGCAGCAGAAGAGGGCTGCGGTGAATCCGCAGGTGGTTCATGCAGGACAGCAGCCGCAGGGCCATGGTCCGGAGCCAGTGGTGACCGGAAGGGCTGAATCGGAAAGTGAAGCTCCTGCTGCTGCTGCCTGCCCAGAACAGCCTGGGAATCCACCTGCACCTCCGCAACATGTGCAGCAGATGAGGGCTGCTGTGAATCCTGAGGTGGTTCATGCAGGACAGCAGCTGCAGGGCCATGGAGGTTTGCTACAGGCTTCTGTGGGGCAGGTTCCGAAGACACCGCCGAGAGTGCCTCAGCAGATGCCACAGGCTGGAGCGCAGCAGAGGATGCCACCACCTACAGGGCATCAGCAGATGGCACATGCCGGAGTGCAGCAGCCTATGTCGTTGCCTACAGGGTATCAGCAGATGCAACATGCTGGAGGGCAGCATACTATGTCACCGCCTGGGGGGCATCAGCAGATGATGCATGCATCACGGCAGGAAGTTCATGGACCAGCTGCTGTGCCACAGCAGAGTGTTGTGCCCAAGATGCCAGGAAGTAGTGGCAAAGAGGCTCTGGAGCAGCAGCAGCAGCAGCAAGGCATGGACAGGATGCCGCAGAGCCCCAGCATGAGCATGGTGAGCCCACACAGACAGAAGGTGTCTGTGCAAGCCCAGGCCCAAGAGACTCTGAGGATGCAGCAGCCTGGCATGCCGCAGCCTGGCATGCCGCAGCCTGGCATGCAGCAGCCTGGCATGCAGCAAGTGCCCATGCAGCACCCTGGCATGCAGCAACCGCCCATGCAGCACCCTGGCATGCAGCAAGTGCCCATGCAGCACCCTGGCATGCAGCAAGCGCCCATGCAGCAACCACCCATGCAGCAAGCGCCCATGCAGCACCGTGGCATGCAGCAACCGCCCATGCAGCAACCACCCATGCAGCAACCGCCCATGCCGCAATCGCCCATGCAGCAACCGACCATGCAGCAACCGACCATGCAGCTGCCGACCATGCAGCAACCGACCATGCAGGTGCCGACCATGCAGGTGCCGACCATGCCACAGCCGATGATGCAACCACCGGTACTACCGATGCCCACCATGCAGCTGCCGATGCAGAACCCGACCATGCTGCCCCCACACCCGGGTGTGGTGCAGCCTACCCAGCCGGGCTCTCTTGTGCCACCGACAATGTTACCGGGAATGCAGGTGCCTCCAGCGCTGCCCCAACCGACAAGGATGGGTCTTGCGATCGAGGCAGGCTTCTTCTCACTGAAGAACATGTTGGGAGATGCAGCACCAGGCAGTGGCCTGCCACCAAGCATCTTGGATCAGTATATGCATCTGGTGGAGGAGTGTGCGAAGCTCAATGCGAATGCATCGACATCTTCGACAGGCAGCCCGAGTCCGCTGACGAAGCAAGCTCCAGAACAGGTGGAGCAAAGTGTGAGCAGAGACCCAGCTTCGAGTGTCGTGAATGTGGACGAGGCAGAGAAGCAGGCGGACATCCCCACGACATCTCCGTCAGAAGACATGTCTGCAGAAGCAGCTCCCGAGAAGGGAGATGTTGAGCAGAAGTGACTCGGCCGAGCTGCTCGAAAACAGTTGTGGACTTGTGCTGCTGACCTTGTACATGTTAGTTTTATGTGCACTCTTAAAACCATGTCATGTCTTGTGTGGTGCAGGACTTCCCACCAGCCGAAGATGAACTCGCAGACGCACCCCGATGCCTGGGGGGCCCTCTACCGCTACTGCAACGGCAGGTCTGCCAAGAACAAAGATGAGGCCGTGCGGAGCGAGATACTCGAGAAGTGGAAGCAAGGTGCACTCGTGTGTGTGTCACTTCGTCAGCCAAGTGCTTGAGATGCAGCATGAAACATGTTAGGTTGACTTGTCTCTTTCCACCCTCCTCTCCAGCTCTCTCTCTCTCTCTCTCTCTCTATATATATATATATACTCATAAATAGCCTGATCCCTATGCTATGTAACATACCCTCCAAAAGGACACATGTTTCCTGCTAAGTCCATGAAACTATACAGTTTCTTATGTCTTGCATGTCTGCTGATGGAATCTATATATATATATATATATATATATCCATATAGGTGCATGCACTCATAGACATCAAGTTATTTCTCTCTCTCTCTCTCTCTCTCTCTCTCTCTCTCTCTCTCTTTCTTTCTTTTACCCTTTCTCTCTCTCTATCTCTTTTGTCTGATGATATATACATATATGTATATGTATACATATAATTATATCTCACACCCAATGGTCTTCGGAACATATTTATGTATATTTTTCGGTCTGCATGTTATCCTACTCCACCTGTGTGTTTATGCATGTTGTTTCATGGCTCAGGAAAGTTTTGAATGATATCTATATATATATATATATATAAATTATACATGTTTCCATGACTGATGTGGTGTGTTTGTATGCTCATATGTTATACACGTAATAGACATAGTTTTCGACATCCATACATGTGAAGACATAACAATCTATACATGTGCCAGTGTGTGTGCAACTGCTAACTTCCTCAAGTCTTGAGGTGTTGGTGAGTGCATGTGCACCATGTTGCATTTGCATGCTGCTGTGTAACAGCACAATGATTAAACATCAATGTGATATTCTTTCCTATCTGCATATACATAAACTACTTACCACTGTGTGTGTATGCTCTTCTACACGAGAAGGTGTCTTTGTGGAGCTTCTTGCTGACATGTTGAAAGAAGCAGAAATATGAATGTAATATAGAAGAAATATATATATATATATATATATGTATATGTATGCACATATATGTATACATTATATAGATCTATATATCTATATATATATGTATATTACGCATGTGTGTATACCTGCATGGCACTGGCCTGCCTGCACACTACAGAGGATCGGTAGTGGGGTTGTTGCAGGCAGAAGGACTGCATTGGGTCCAAAAGTAAGCAAGTATAGTTTTATGGTATGAGGCTTAATTATGTCTGTCTATGCTCGTCGGATGCAACTAAATGAGACATATGCCCATGTATATGTGTCTGAATATCTACATGTATATATACATACCTATAAAGGCATGTATTGGCCATTGAGCTTTATGGGGCATCCTTGCATACAGGTATTCTGAAAGGGAAGTGGGTGGCTCATGTGCATCCTTGTGCAGGAGGCTATATCAGGCAGAAGCTGCTCAAGGACTTCATCGAGAAATGCTACCAGCCCCACAATTCCACTGGGAATGTTGTCTTTCGTCTGCATTTGCATATGTCTCCCTTCACTGCATCAATCATGGTTTGATTCCTCGGCTGTGCTTCGATTTGAGGCTCGTCTGGAAGCTGTGTTCAAGCTCCGCCAGCTCAGCAAGGACTGGAGGAAATCCCTGAAGGGGTTCGAGTGGTTGACTCCAGCGGAGATGACCGCCCTGGGTTGGCCTGAGTGCCTGGGATTTGCACCAAATGTGTAACCGAGCTGCTGCTTCTGAGAATGGCATGTATGTGTCATCATGTGGTGTGCCTGAATCCTTGGTTGTAATTACTGTGTGTATTAGAAGCATTTATAATTTATTGGCTTTGAGGGACTGTGTGAATGTTTAGGCATGCAGATCTGATTGAAAACGGTTTCATTTATGCTCATGTGGTTCAATGGCTTCTGTCCTGTGGGCTGCATGTGCACTACCTTGTGGTCAAGAGAGAGTGCTGTGAGACTGATATTGGCTTCATGTGCCTCTTAGCCATCTAAGGAAGAAGGTGCTTGGTGCCGTAGCGCACTGCGAAAAAAACAAGCTATACAAGAAATGCCCATACGAGGGCATCAGAAAATTTCTCGTTCAGACGAGTGACAAGGTGGAGTGCTTGGGCTGCACTTCATCGTGATGAGACATGCGGCTGAGTGTTGGTGCAAGCATCTTATCCAGTTTGCATTCACATTCTGCTGGAAATTATGCCAATATTGACACATGCCCAGGCAGGGGTCGGAACGCCTTCGTGAGTTGGAAAGCATCCTCGAGTCAGCAGGTTGGTGGTTCCCCTCCAGATCATTTTTTCTGTCAGCTAGGCAGCAATGTGCAAACATGTTGTGCTAGGCACCTTTGATGAAAACTTCGACATGAGCCTGGGTGTGGGCGACCTCATTATGGAGGATGAGGATGAGAAGAAGCCCATCGACGGCAAGAAGAAGATACCTGGTGCCCTACCGGAGATCGATGGTGAGGAGACTGTTGCTGATTACCTGTCAAAGTATAAGAAGGCATGTTTGGCCAAGAAGAACCACCTCAGGGAGGTCAAGGACAAGCTCAAGGATGATGGGACGACAGGTCATGAGCCACCCGTCGGCAACTTTAAACTTACATGAGAGTCTGCTACATTCATGTAATACACACATATATATACATATATATCTATATACATATATATATATATACTCCATATGGATATGCATGGCTGTTTGCATGTACCTTAAAATTATATTTTGCCAACATGTCTACACATGTATAATGTATATACACATATATGTATATATACATGTATACATGAAAGTTTTTTTGCTTAATGATAGATTTGTCTTTGAGAGAGAAAAGGAGAGAAAGAGACACAGACACAGTGAGACAGAACATGCGATGTTTGTGTGCCTGTTCGTGCTCCCTCACTTGCAGTGTGCTGTGGAGTGACTTGTGTACACAGTTTCCCAGGGATGATCTGAAGCGCCTGGAAGATGAGATGCGCTGCTGGGCTTGCTCTAGTCATCATGCTGTTGTTGCATCAAGATGGTGATTGATTGAAAGTCTGCTGGTCATGCTCACTGAAGGTTGCCTCAACAACCTGTACCAGGGCCTCTGTGACCAGGAGTTGAAGCAGAAGCATGCGCCATGTGGCAGGAATGAAGATCTTCTCAGTTCAGGTTGCTAGGGAGTGGAGGGGAGGCTCGGATGTGTTTTGGTGTGATGGCTGAGGTCCAAGAAGGACTTCCATGACTTGACAAACCAGATCAAGGATTCCCTGCTCCGCTTCACGAATGCCGCCAATGCGTGCAGGTCTCAAGCTTAATAATTTCGTGGTGGAGTGGAAGCCATCTGGCTCCAGTGTATGCAGTTTGACTGATGCTCATTCTTTGAATGCATGAATGTGTGTTAGTGTTCTAGACATATTCACCTCTGGACATATATGTATACATATATATACACATATAAAATACATTCACTTGCATGCATCTGAGTGTGTTGACTGAGTGTATATGTATTGTTGCAGCTATACATCAAGATCTCTATGTGTAGATCTGGAACAAAAATTAAGCTTAGCAACTCTCTATACTTTGTGTGTGCTTCCGATTTCCTATATATCTACCTATGATGTGGTAATATGTGCCATATTCCTGTCCAAGGTTGGGGCTCATGGGACTGTGGAAGTGTCTTTCATGTAGTCACTGTAAATGTGTTGGCTTTCTGGTTTCAGCTAAAAGCAGGTATAATGCATAGTAAAGAAAGTCCCACGGAGATGCAGAACCTACCATGCCCATGTATGCCTTTGTATCTCTCCATATATCTCTGTATGTATATGTATACATGATATGTATATATATATATATATGTTTTTTGCATGCATGTCAAGAACAAGTGATGTCTGTAGAAGCTTATTCAACCCACCATGGCAACCTGTCACTGATCAGTGGGCAGGTGTGTTTGCATTGAATTGTGTTTGCTTTGCTTTTCAGGTCCTTTCTGCGCAAGACGGTGGCAAAGGGAAAGGCCAAGCCGAAGGCTCCCAAGGAAGAAGCAGCAGAACTGGATAATTGAACATGTTCGGTCTCTCTGTGCAGAATGCCAGAGTGGGCCCTGTGCAAGATCTCCTGGAGCATGCATGTGGGTAATCGGGTACACATACGGAAATGCACAACAATGAGGCTGCTGCTGCTCTCGTGGGATGGCGCATTTTTTGAAGTTCAGCTGTGTCTCTCAGTAGTGTCGCACGTCGCCGTGGCTGATGAGATGGAGAAGAAAAGATCTTGCTGAGGATAGTGCCTCTGTTGACCTGCACGACTTGTGCATGTGTGATATATGTATATATATATATACATATGTATTATGCATGTATGTATAAATAGTGTGTACCTGCATACAAGACAAGCAACGATGTCCACCCCTTTATCAGGATGCCCCGTCCTAGATGCAATATATATATATATATACATTTGTATGTATGTATATATATATATATATGCCTTTGTGACATGATTTGTGTGTATTTGTTTACATGTGCAACTGTTCTGACATTTATATGTAACATGGTCAATATATTCACACATGTGCACATCTGTGTCTATATACGTTACATATATGCATATATATATAGATATGTAAACACACCTCTGTATATACCGTACATGTGTATACACACTTATACATATATTCATACATGTATCTGTATATCTGATGTATGCATACATATATGTACACATGCAAACATAGTTTCAGGTTTCTGTATACCTATATTTGCATCGGTACATAACTTCTCAAAGCTATATATCCTTGTATGTTTGTAGTGTGCTGTATCTCCATGTTTATCTGCACCGTTATGATATATTAGTATATATCTACATGTGTATATACTGTTATTTCTATAACTATATGTTATACTTATAATATGTGCAGACATGTATATACACATAAAAGTATAACGATAGATAGATGTGTGCATACATATGTATATATATATATATGTACACACCATTTGGATAGTGGTCTGTGTGTATGTGCTGCATATCTAGCAACACAACATACCGACCACAAATCCTGAATCACATCTGTAGAGGCACATGTGCTATCATCGAAATGCACATGTGCACACACAGCTATGAGCACATGTGTGCATATCGAATGAGTTACTTATGTTGTTGTCCATTCGATAATAAGCTCATCCTGTTTAGACATAGTTGTACATGTATGTGTACTGGACATGTGTGTATATGTGGCTTTGCCTCTCTGACCTGCTTGCCTCATGTGAGTATATATAAGTATGGATGCCTGCATATGCTAGTACATGTGCAATCTACTGAGAGAAAGAGACATGTATGTATGTAGCGCAGCAAGCTGCCCACGCAGGTGCAAAGGTCGTGGAGAATGTGCTCCAGACCTACATCGTCCTTCGGCATTGTGTGTCAACTATTATGTGTTTGTTTGAGCACAGGGTCCAGCTTATGAAAGCCTGACTTTGCTTTTTTGTCATGTGCAGATCTGCATGATGCCCAAGGCGCACAATGCTGCTGAAGCTTCGGCAATTGCATTTCAGAATGCAAACACCATGAATGAGGTGGATGTTTGGCGCAGTGCGCTCGTTCAGTTGGGACTGGCTCACCAATCGCCAAGCGACAAAGAGACTGTCTTTGTGAACAATGTTGAGGCTTTGGGGCTCACATTGACAACAAAAGTGAGCCTGAAGAATGTTGATTTCCCAGATGGAAGAAGGCTGCATCCGGTTCTTTCCTTGAGAAGCTTGGCCACGGAGATTCTACAAGATTTTCCAAAGCTGCTTATGTTTGGTCATGACTACAGGGAAATGGCACAAGTGGAAGCTGGTTTATCCGAATTTTGGGGACGATTCCGCCACACATGGCCTGACCATGATGTTTACACTACTCATGCCCAGCACTTGTCCCGCTGCATACCCTGCCGAATGCATGCTGATGAAGGGACTTCATTCCGGCGAGCTGGCATCTATCAGCAGAGTTGGGGCCCCATTATAAAGGCAGGGCCAGCAAGTGCATTGCACTGTTTCTTTTACACAGCCATGTTGGCAGATGACTACAAGGTCCATGTGGCAGCATAGCAAGTTTTTTCGTGGTTTCAGTGCTATGTGGAATGTAAATTGTGTGACTAGTGTAAGGTCGTAGCCAGCTAATTCAGGAAGACCATGTTGGCTATGGTGCAGGCAACAACACCCTGGACAGTCTCATGAGACACTTCGTGGAGGATGCGATGGACTGCTACTTGAATGGTGTGCCTTCAAGGCAGGGGCTGTTCTACATCGTGATACTCCGTCTGGAAGGAGATTTGCCAGCCCAAGCCAAACTGTCCCACTCAGGGCGCAATTATACGAATGACCCCAACCCTATATGCAGTTGGTGCCTTGCGGATGGGAGACAGATTCCATTCGGGGATTTCAGGAGGACTGCAGCCTGGCGGGCAACGATTTCCCAGCAACCCCCTTGGATGTCGAGGAGTCCTCTTCATGATCTACCAGGAGGTGAAGATGTTAGGTTCCTCTCGAAGGACCTGTTCCACATTTCACAGTTGGGCATTACAAGGACCTGTGTTGCATCTGTGATATGCTTTTTGGTCACGATGGGCCATTTCCAACCGTTGGTTGGTGGTACATCGGTGCCGGCATGCTTGAAAGAAGCATACAAGGATTTTGGGCACTACTGCAAGGCTGTATTGCATGAAACACCGGATGTGAAAACATTTACACGTGAGAACTTGCAGTGGACATCCAGAGCGAAGCTGCCAGATACCTCTTGGTTCCTTGCCGAAATAAAGCAAAACAACTTTGTTTGTACTTGTTGTGAAAGGACACTATACAAACAATATTTCCCCCTGTTTGAACTGAGGAAAGGCTCGGACGCACGCTTGCTCACGAAATGGCTGGTAGACTATTTGTCCCGTCCATTTCTTCTTGATGAGATCTCCCAACATGTGTTTGAACTGCTCTATGCCATAGACGACTTCCATCGGTTGTGTTACAAGCAGTGTGCACGCATCTGGATGAATGAAGCACAAATGGAGGCAGCTCGCAAATCCCTGGGCCGATTCTTGGTGAACTACTCGATGGCAGCCAAGAAGTGCCATGATCGGGGGTGGTTGTTCTTTAACATCACCCCGAAATATCATTACATGTTGCACATCGAGCACGACTTGCGGATGTCCATGGGCCATGAATGGGGTTTTAACCCCGCTTGCTTTGCCACTGAGATGGATGAAGACTACATGGGAGTGTCAAGCAGAATGTCCCGTGCTGCTCATGCACTTGGTGCTCCTCGCCGAACAGCGCAACGGTGGCTCATTTATTCCTGGTCCAAGTGGCGGCCCTGGAAGTTTCACATGTGAGCACCAGTGCTGGTGTGAAAACATGATGAGGCGAGTGTCACTTTCTGTCAAGCCAGCTATAATCTTGAACATATTGCAGTCTTCAGGTTGTCTGCAGTTGTACGAGCTATGCATGTCTCAGGCATGGATAAAGGAACATGTATTCAAATAACTCAACAAACATCATAAATGATGGCTGCAATAAACATGGACATTATAAGTGATATATTCCTGATTTCGGCTTTCATGGGTTTCATGTCGAAAACAACCCTTGGGTGGGAACAATCGAGTTTGCTTGCAGGCCCAACAACAACAACAACAGCACATATCCTGTCATGTCTGTGCTTGTGATAACACGTTTACTTGTTATTCCGTTTGTTTTCAGCAAAATGCTCAACATGTAAGAAAACCACAAACAATGAAAACAACAGAAAAATCCAGAAACCAATACTTTCTGGTTTCTCGGCATAAACCAAAAAAAGAACTACAAACCCATCTACAGGTACATACATATATATATATATATATATACACACACATACCAAAAAAACCCAGCGACATCCGCTATTTCTGATTCTAGATTAGCCCAAGCCGAGGCTCAGGCTTCCTCGCTCCTCGTGTCCTGCAGACAAAAGTTGGTAGTTAGCAGTGATCCAACGCAGCGATATCCGCCTGAAAATGTTCTGAAGTCAATGCGGTTTCGATGCTCACACTCGGACAATCCTGGCGAGTCATATGGTCATATGGTTCGAGGTCTGTTGAGTGAGAGTGCGACTGCTTGGGAATGATTTTTCAGTGCGGTTTGGGGCCTGTAGAGTTTATCTGCCAACAACAAAGGCTGCGATACCACGAAGCTCAGCAAGCACATGTACTTGGATCTTCTAGGCTCCAGAAAAGCATCGTCATTCCAATACTTGCTTTTTGACCCGCGGCCAGTTGCAACGCTGCACCCACATCTCCAAGGCAAGCCAGACCCTAGCATCCGGGCGCTGGAGCAAGTGGCACTTCCGGTGGCCATCCGACGCTCTCAGGCGTCTGGCATCAAAACCATGAATTTCAGGGATGGTTCAAACCCGATTCCCGGAGGCTTGACAAACATGAAGGCGACGTGCACGATGAGTTGCCGATCACTTGGGCGGTGGGGTATCGACATGCATTCAGAAATCAGAATACACACAAGTCCCTCTATCAGGTCGCAGTCTCGGCCTCCGGAAAAATTAGCCCAGCGAGGTCCCATGCCAAGGCAAGCACGACCCTGGCTGAGGGATCCCTCCGGGCCGTGCACTTGCAAGGGCCAAGTCTGTGCCGTTATCACAGTAAGTGGGGAAGAGGACAACATAGACTAGCTGTAATCATTCTACTGGTACAGGGCGAAATCAAGCACACAGACTTGTGCTGGAGGATACTTCTCCTCACCTGCGAGTGCAGTGCAAAACTGAAGATCTACAACCTACGAGCTGCGCAGCGGGAGAGAGGGTGTGCACCAAGGCGAGCGAGACCCTAGTGACACCTGTCTCGCCTTTTGCAGCGCAGAATCATGTTGAAGGCATTCGTGCTCAGTCACTCAGTCCCCTCCGACAACTGCTCGCTAAAACCTTGGATTGCGATTACACACCTACGTGAAAATTAGCTGGCACTGGCTTCTTGCCCTTTACATAACAAAATAGTGCATCAGTGACTGAGAAGTCGTACCAAAAAGCTTGGGGAGCCCACACGAAAGGGCAGCCTGCACAGGAATTACACCCCATGTCGTCTTCGTATGTGCCACAGCCATCCACAGGGCTTTGTAAGTCTATCAGCATCATACTTTCTCTGCGCTTAGAAAATAGTCAGTTGAACCACGTCGGAATGTTCATGGAAAGTATTAAGACCCTGTAGAAGGCAATTCAGCGGGAGATGCTCACTGCCCCGACTGCCACGGATTCGGCGGGAATCCCACGCTGGAGTCTGTACGGAGCCCTCCTTCCAGGACGATCATGGGCTCATCTTCTTCATCTTCTTCCGCAGCTTCGGCATCGCCTGGCGGGGGGCATTTCAGACTTTGTGCAGGCAGATCCGCGAAGACAAACCGAACATTCAAATTCAAATCCTGCCTTCTGCATCCTCCTTCGGAGTGTCTCTCCGGAGCTTCGGCCGCGTGATCTTCGGGAGCTGGCGCAGCGCTCCGTCGATGAGGTCACGGTCCGAAAGGAGGGCCAAGATGTGCGTCTTGCCCAGCTCGTAGTGGGCACCTTATATACATGCCGGGATTTTGATGGATTGAACAACTCTGGTCATGTCATCGCGTGGGACTAAGGGCATTCATTTGGCTCCAAATAGTTCTGGAACCGTCTGCTATCAGAAAAATATGATACGGTATATCACATGATACGGTATATCACGCAAGAAAATGACTGGAGTTTTCTATGAGCTGAGAGGCTCTCTGGATGAAGCAATTCGTGCATCTGCGGCTCCGTCACGGGAATAAACAAGGCCTTTACCGGCGACCATTTCGGTGCGACCTGTCGGATTGGATAATCAACGAACAGACAAGCGGCAAACCCAAAGCAACAATGAAAAGTTAAGAAAATTCCCGATGTACATGTGATTGATTCGAGAGTCATGGCGTGGAACCCGCACCTCGCAACCTGCTTCCAACACTCGAAGGTGGAGCTCAGCCAGTGGGCCCGTGGCATCGAGGAGGATGCCATTGACGCGTGGGGCATTGTTCTGCCGGGAGAGCCGGAAGACCACTGCACCTTCCGGGCTGAGGGGTGGCATGTCGCTCTTGCTGTTGCGGAGGGCCGTGAGGAGATCGTTTGTGGTGTCCTGGTCGGAGCCGCTTTCCTTCTCGCTTGTGCTGTCAGGCTGTGCCTGCACGTCGTTGCTAGAAGAGCCAGCGGCGCCCGCAGGCGGCCTTTCTGTGACACCCAAACTCTCAGCCTGCACCTGTGACGCGGCATCCGGCTGGGGGCTCTGAGAATCTGCGCCCTCTCTGTGCATCGACTCTTCCCACCAGTAGTTCAGGAAAGGAAGCTCAGCCTCACGCCCCTCGAGGGCCTGCAGAAGCGATGGTCGCTCTGCCGCAAAACTCAGCACCAACTTCACCAACGTTCTTGGCACACGCTTCCCACGGGCCCATTTGCTCATGGACTGGAACAGCCCGAAGCCTGCAGAGCTTGCAGTCTTTCGGCGGGATGCCTGCAGCGCCGTGTGAAGCGCCTCGGCTGCTGCAGCCCTGCGCTCCGGGAGCGATGCGAAGCTCATGGCCCACTCATCGGGAATTCGCCACGAGGTAGAACGACAGATTTTGCACACCCGCGGCATCGCTTCAAGGCTCGCCTTCAGTGTCTTCTGTGTCGCCACGATGTCCATCGCCCCGCAGAGTCGGGCGCAGTCGCTTTGACCAAGGAGGATCGCCAAGTCCAGCAATGAGAAGTAATACCAGATGTCGCCACATCTCTGGCAGCGGAAGACAACCTGCGCCCGAAACGTGCTCAAAGCGAGCCCCGCCCTCTCGGCCCGATGCAGGCGCTCCGGGCTCATCCTGAGATGGTCGCCGGAATTTTCGAGGAGAAAATCGGCCATGTCGTTTGCGTATCCATGCTTTCGCCAGGGCCCGAGCTGCAGCTGAAGGCCTTCGACTCGCTGCCAGAGCTCCGCGTCTCCGGAAAGCACCACGGCTTCCGCAAGCGAAACGGGATCGCCGTGGGAACTGTTCGTCAGCTGCTTGAGCTCCAGGCCGGCGGCCAAAGCCGCAATCAGGACGTCTTTCTCCAGAATCTCTGCTCGAAAACACGGGAAGTCATCGTCCACGATCCTCACAAACTCTTGGAATCTCCAGCGCCTCAGCGGGAAGCGGGTGCAGTGCTTGGCACAGGATCTGGCGAGCTCGGCATCACCAATGAGGATGGCAACGTCGAGGAGGTAGGCGATGGCTTCATCCGTGGCGATTCGTTGAGAAGCCACCTGGGAGCCGAAGGCCTCCAGCAAGGCGCAAACCAACGGCATCGCAGCGGCGCTTTCTGCCGCGTTCTTGGCATCCTGGAGACTTGCATTCCAATTCTCCATCCAAAGGCCCCCCTGTTCATCTGAACTACCCCAGCTGCAACTTCCGCAAGTATTCCAGTCCTCGCACTCGCACTCGCACACATCCCAGTAATGTTCGAGGACTGCTTGTGGTTCAGGAGGTTCAACAGCAGGAGGCCGCAACCTGTGGGAACCCTTGAAGACGCACCCTGGCACTCTGTATGAAATCATGGCTGCAGCCGTGCTTTCGTGGCCGAAGCGACAGCACAAGTCGAAGAGGTGTTCCTCGGAATCCACTTCCTGGCTTAGGAGCTCCGTTTCGCCCGCCAGCAGAGCTTTGGCCACCTGAAATTCGTCCACGTCCAGGATCCGCCCATCCCGTCCGCGATGAAGGAATCTCTCCATGGACTTCAGCTGCTGAAGGCAAAGGATGCTGCTGCACACTTCGATTCGAGACAAATGCACGCCGAAAAAAAACGTAGATAGTACTCCAGTATGTAGAACCTAAGTCTCAAGTTAAATTGGGAACGGGAGCACTCCAAACTCAAAGCAACTACAACCAACGCTAGGTAGTATACTACTCGAATTGAGATCGAGAGCCTTGCCGTTGAGGGAAACTGATGCAAAAGTCCAGTGCTATGAAACTTTCCATGAGCCCCTACGTACATCTGAAAGCTCTCAGCTTAGGATATTTGGCAAGAATGTCCGTCATCTCTCAGAGGTCTCCAGCTGTCCTGTCCACACTTCCCGGCGCAGCCGAAGCCCGAAATCGACTCAAGCGGAGGGGACGGCTGTCCTGGCATTCGTGGCGGAGATCCCGGTGCTGCAAAGAGAGTCTTGATAACACTGATAATAGTGGCAAGAGCCCACCTTTGCAGATGCGACTTTGTAACCCATTGACACAACACTGAGACAACAACCTACAGCACCCATACCAGGAGAACAACCGCGACGCGGAAAGAGAAGAAGGGACCTCTTGGACTTGCAGCTCTCCGCAGCGTCTGTGGATTCACTGTGAGCCTACCAGACTCTCAGAAGCAAAGGAGTGGAGTTGAGAAAAAGCCCCGAACTCTTGCACTGGATCACTGGATCGGGCCGGAAGAGGACAACACGGAAGCTGAAGCTGAGCATCACATGTACAGCATCGTCGAAGCCTTCGGTGGAGGGGAAGACCTCAAGCGCTTCGGAGGTTTGGGTTTACAGGCTTGGGGGGACATACATGCTTACAGGATGTTCGGGCAAACATCCATCCGCAGGGTGCCGGCAAGGCCCAGCAGAAGAGTCGACATCAAAGACCCTTTTACAGACCTCTGCCAAGCCTCCGGAGCCTCACATCTTGTGCATCTGATTCCTTACGAGCTCAGTCTCTTGTGCTGCAAATGGTCGGTTCTCGCCAGAGTCAACCCGAAACCTGAAAGTGGAGGAACAACCAACCTGCAACTACCACCCCCCTCCCCCCAAAATATAGACGAATTCGAAATAGATTTAATAGATATTGAACCTTTGATCGAATGGCCTTCCAACTCCCCACAAGCAACAGCTCGAAACCTGCCCCAACCCCTCCCTCGGCGCCCTGGAGGATGATCTTCATCCTGGAAAAACCGGCTGTATATGTGCGCTTACAGCCGGAAGGACCGAGAGCTCGGCTTCGGCCCGAGGCTCACGAACTTTCCATTGTCAGCCTGACGACTTTGAGAGTCAAAACACCGTGCGGGGCCTCGAGACGGTGCGTTGCTCACAGGTTCCACGTGCTCTGTTGCCTGATGCCTGCAGGTGTCACTGCATGCGGGTTTTCCGTCACCTGATGGCAAGGCTGCATGGAGTTTCGAGAAGCCTGGGTAAATATGCCAGCCTGTGACTTCGCAAGAAACCGTGTGACGGAGGCCTGAAGCTAGAGGTCTCGGCTGGCTCGAGCTGAGCATACTACACCATTTCATGCAATGCACATCGAGATCGCCGGTCCAAAGCTACTGCCCAGAAGCCTGTTTATTTATACTCCGAGCTGAACGTGAGCAAGGCCTTCGGGAGCCGTTGAAACCAAACGAAGCAGCCCCCATATAAGTCTGAATATGAGGAAACTTCAATTTAATGCACAAACGAAAAACTCAACTATGACACTGCGCCGACTAAACTGCACAACTGAGATGTCTTTAAAGTCATCACGCAGGACAACACATAATCCTTCAATACCGAGGAACTTGTGCCAGCCCGTCGGGAAGGAACTTATTCATTCAAGATTGCTGAAAACACAGAAGCCCAAAGCTCGACATAACCCAGAAGCTCTTACAACACCCATTCTGCTGTGCTTTAATTTACCACGCGAAGGCCGCACAAGAGTCTATCTTTCGTTTCGCATGTCTCTCTGTCGGTTCTTTCTCTTGATACCGTCAATGAACGTCCCAATGACAGTCCACGGATGTAAGTAGATTGTACGCGCGAACAAAGGTTTCAAGCTGCAGCCGTCAACATCCTTCCAATAACACTCAGCCCCGAACCCAACACAACCCGCCTCACCCACAAACGATTGCTGAACCCACCATTGCTCCATTACCTATATTATTAGAGATTCAAGTCCGGTACAATCTGGGTACAATGAAACTCCGACCTCTGAGGAGTTGCACCCCTCCATGGGTTCCAAGGACCATGCTTGCTGGAAAGTTCTCCTTTAGACCAGACTCCTCTGGGCTTCAGATAGCCCCCAACTCTCCCAGACCTGACCTGGAGATCTCTTCCGACCCTCGCGGGAGAGCGCTCTGATGCGCTTTGCATCCGGATGCCTTTGGAAGGCGAGTGGTCGGTCAGGAAGTGGGCATGCATCCGAGACAACGCTTCATGCCAGGGTCCCGAGGTCTCTATACGGTCTATATACGACTCTGCAACGTATGGGGTCGATGAGGGTACAACGCTTAGGGTTTTCAGGGCTTTGGGTCGTTCCAGCCTGCTGCCCTGCACAACAGGACAAGCCGCCAGCATGAGGAAAGCAGCCACTGTGAGGAATCATGAAACGTTTGTTCTGCATCAGGCTTCTCCCTCATTCCTGGTACATCACGTCATGTGAAAATTGGGTATATTGGGGACTGCACTTATAAATATGACCAATCCCAGCTCCATTCCGAGAAACTCAGGCGTGTATAAGCCCTGACCGAAGCTCAACCCCAACAAACGGGGAGAACCCGAATCCTCCAAAGTCACGCTCGTCCGAACCATACCGCAGCCTCAACCTGATGCTGCGAAGGTAGTGTACTGATTGCCAGGACCCTCTTTTCCACTAAACTTGGTAGTGCATTTTACCAACAATCCAGACTCCTCACAGATTCAGGCTATGATTGTATACTCCTGCATACCATCAAAAACCAACCCCAGAACCGCAAGATCTAACCATTGCAGGCCTCTACAGGCGTCTGCAGATCGATTATTCAACAGACGGCAGTGCCGAGGCTCAGACTTGCTCGCTCCGCCTCGCGTCCTGCAGGTGCAGCACGAGTTGGGCCCGAATGATTCTGTACACGGTGCACGTGCTATGCCATGTGACTTCTGGGACGGGGCTCCCGGGGAGCAATTCTCCCTACCTCTGCGAAAGGCTACTACACACAGTGCAGCACCATGCCATGCGACAGTGCTGGGAGTGGGTGGCCTGGGTCCCTTCAGCAACTCCCTTGCAGCTTGCCCATGCCTCGAACCTAGTTTGCCTCTGTGGACTTAAGCCAACCTCAACAAGCATGCTTGATTCTGCGCTCTAGTGACAGTAGTGGGGGATGCACCGCGCTTGAACTCGTTTTGCGACCCATTGCCGGTTGCACCGATGCACCTACATCGAATCACCAAGGCAAGCAAGACCCTAGCATCCGGGTGCCGGTGCGAATGGCACTTCCGGTCATCCGATGCTCTCTGGCATCAATTTCGTGAATGTCTGGGACCGCTCAGAGACCCGATTCCCAGAGGCGTGACAGGTGCTGAGCAACATGACATCGACAACGAGTTACCGATCAGTTCGGTGGTGGAGCCTCGACCTTCACCCAGGCGAAGAACATCGTAACAGCTACGGCTCTATCAGGCTATCAGATTACATTCTCCACCTCTGGAAAGATGAGCCCATTGAGGTCCCATGCCAAGGCAAGCACGACCCTAGCTGAGGGATCCCTCCGGGCTGTGCACTTGCAAGGGCCAAGTCCGTGTCCTTCTCAATAGATGGTACAAGTGAGGAAAAGGAAGGCATGATATGAAATGTGTTTATTCGACAACACAAGAACCATGCACACAGACTTGTGCTGAAGGATACTTCTCCTCACCTGCGAGTGCAGTGCAAAACTGAAGATCTACAACCTACGATCTGCGCAGCGGGAGAGAGGGTGTGCACCAAGGCGAGCAAGACCCTAGTGACACGAGTCTCGCCTCTTGCAACGCAGAACCATGTTGAAGGCATTCGTGCTCAGTCACGCAGTCCCCTCCGACAACTGTTTAGAACAAGATTGGCATCGGGTAACACACAGTGTGAATACAGCTGCCGCTGGCACATGTATACACGGTATACATTGATAATACATCGATGTCGATGACTGAGAAGTCGTACGCAAAAGCTTGGGGAGCGCACACGAAAGTGTGCAGCCTACACAGTTCCCCGCCATCCACAGGGCTTTGTAAGTCTATCAGCATCCACCTTCTCTGCATGCAAGATGTTTAAAGTTGAAGCCCGCATATACACAACAAGTCGGAATGTTCGTGGAAAGTATTATGAGACCTTGTAGAAATCAGAAAGCAAGCCCGCTGGAGAGGCTCACTGCTCCGACTGCCACGGATTCGGCGGGAATCCCACGCTGGAGTCTGTACGGAGCCCTCCTTCCAGGACGATCATGGGCCCATGTTCTTCTTCTTCTTCCGCAGTTTCGGCATCGCCTGGCGTAGGCAATTTCAGACTTTGCGCAGGCAGATCCGCAAAGACAAACCGACCATTCAAAGCCTGCCTTCCGCATCCTCCCTTGGGATATCTCTCCGGAGCTTCGGCCGCGTGATCTTCGGGAGCTGCCGCAGCGCACGGTCGATAAAGGCGCCGTCCGAGAGGAGAGCCAAGATATGTGTCTTCCCGAGCTCGTAGTGTCCACCTTATTGAAGGAAGGCTGCACTCGGCTTTTGAAAGGCTCTCGTCATTTCATCGTTTGGAGCCCGTTCTCCAACCTGGAGTTTTTTTACCTGAGCTGAGAGGCTGTCCGAGTGAAGCAACTCCTGCATCTGCTCCTCCGTCACGGGAATAAACAAGGCCTTCACCGGCGACCATTCCGGTGCGACCTGTCCACGGTGGATAGTGCACGAACATCCAAGCGCAAAACTGGATAACGAATCTATGCAATGAACAACCGTCCGATGCACATGTTATGTCATGGATGCGATGATGGAATGTGACCGGACTGACAAGTCCTGGTGTGGCACCCGCACCTCGCAACCCGCTTCTAGAACTCGAAGATGGAGCTCAGCTAATGGGCCCGTCGCATCGAGGAGGACGTCATTGACGCGTGGGGCATTGTTCTGCCGGGAGAGCCGGAAGACCACCGCACCTTCCGGGCTTAGAGAACGCATGTCGCTCCTGCTGTTGCGAAGGGCCGTCAAGAGGTCATCATTGCTGGTGGCCTTCACATCCGGGCTCGGAGTGTCAGCATTTGCCGTGGAGGAGCCGGCGGCCGACGGGTCGCTACGGTTCTCGAATGAAGACCGCACAGCCGCAGCACTTTCGGACGGCCGTGCTTGCACACAGGCATCATCCGGTTCTTGTGGACTCTGGCTCGCAGCATCGTGCCCCGACTCCTGCCACCAGTCGCCCTGCAAAGGAAGCTCCCCTTGACGTCCCTGGAGGGCCTGCAGAAGTTGTGGTCGCTCTGCCGCGAAACCCAGCACCAACTTCACCAACGCCGTTGGCACCCGCTTCTTTCTGGCCCAGGAACGCATGGCCTGAAAGAGTCCGAGGCCTGCAGAGCTTGTGGTCTTTCGGAGGGATGCCCGCAGGGCGGGGCGAAGCGCTGCGGCTGCTGCAGCACGACGCTCCGGGAGGGATGCGATGCTCTCGGCAAAATCACCTCTAAGTTCATGCGATGTACTGCTACAAAGTTCGCACCCCGGTTCGAGCTCCCACACCAGCGGCATCGCTTCGAGGCTCGCTCGCAGCGTAAGCCCTGTCGCCTCGATGTCCATCGCCTGACAGAGTCGGGCACAGTCGCTTTGACCAAAGAGAATCGCCAAATCCAGCAATGTGAACGGAAATTCCAGACCGGCACCGCATCCCTGGCAGTCGAAGGGAACCAGCGCCCGAAACGTGCTCAGTGCGAGGCCGGCCGTCTTGGCCCGATGCAGCCGCTCAAGGCTCAGCGTGAATTGGACGCCGGAGCGCTCGAGGAGAAACTGGGCCATCTCGTTTTCACCCAGCATGCGTCGTTCTGATGTATGCGCTGGCCAAGGCCCAAGCTGCAATTGATGGCCTTCCATTCGGTGCCAGAGCTCCGCGTCTCCGGAAAGCACCACGGCTTCCGCAAGCGAAACGGGATCGCCGTAGAAATGGTTGGTCAGCTGCTTGAGCTCCAGGCCGGCGGCCAAAGCCGCGACTAGGACGTCTTTCTCCAGCATCTCTGCTCGAAAACACGGGAAGTCATCGTCCACGATCCTCACAAACTCTTGGAATCTCCAGCGCCGGAGCGGCAAACGGGTGCAGTGCTTGGCACAGGATCTGGCGAGCTCGGCATCCCCAATGAGGACGGCAACATCGAGCAGGTAGGCCAAGCCCTCCTCGGCGGCGATGCTTGGAGAGGCCACCTGGGCGCGCAAGGCCTCCAGCAAGCTGCGAACAACGGGCATCGCAGCTGAGCTTCTCGCGGCATTCTTGGCATCATGGAGGCTTGCATACCAATCTTCTGTCCAAACACCCTGATCCTCTGGCAAGCCCCAGCTGCATGTGCTGCAAGTCATCCAGCCCTTGCATCTGCATGCGAAAACATCATCATGTCTTGATTCTGCTTGCGGATCAGGTGCAAGGGTAGGAGGCGGCAGGCTGCGGAGACCTTTGAAAACGCATCCTGGCACCCCGTACGAGATCAGTGCGGCAGCAGTGCTCTGGCTGCCGAAGTGAAGGCACAAATCGAAGAGGTGCTTGGAATCGACTTCCTGGCTCAGGAGCCCCACGTCTCCATCCAGAAGGGCTTTGGCCACCTGAAAGTCGTCCACGCCCACGATCTGCCCATCCCAGCGACGGTGCACAAATCTCTCCATGAACGTCGGCTGCACAAGGAGGGCGGCTGGCCGGCTAGCTAGATGCTGCTGCAAGCATTGCGGCATGGGAGAACATAACAGATATGATGACTGCTCCTTTGCAGAATAGGTTCAGAACAAAACATGCAAAAGGCTTGTAGAGCCCAGCACCAGAATCAAATCTTGTCAGCTCGTCATGTTGTCAGCCTCCTTGCTTCAAGCTTGGTTGTGCAAGAAACACACATCATACCAGCTGCACTCACGCCATACCATGCTTATGGCTTTGGAGGTGCGCAAGAGAAGTCACTCTCACTGTAGCGACCATGGAAACTGGTGAAATGCTTTGAGCTTGACCTAGATTTCAAATTTGGGAGCTAGTAAGGTACTACACAGTCTGGTAAAGCAGGCTTCTAGCAATTTGAGCGTGCTTGCTGCAGAGGAGTGGAGGATGCAGGCGTCTCGTTTTCAAGAGTCCTGGAGAGGCACTGCACCCCACAAGCTCGAAGTGTGACCAGAGCGACAACTAAAACAAACATGCTGGTAAAGACAATCCTTCGATTCAATGATCAGTCAGCAACCTGGCTTTCAATTCAACCTGGAGCCTAACGGCAACCCACTATAACAACATAGGCCCATGGCCCATGCCCCATCCACTTCACTCGTGTGCCGAGTGCCGTCTCCCCATGCGGTCGAGCCGCCCTTTCTTGCTCGGCTGGACAAAACAGCAATTGCAGGCAGCCGCAATTTCAAATGTATGTGTTTCCCTACAGCACATTGCTACCTGATGTAGCGGATTTGTCCACAGATGTGGCTCGTGCTCACATCGGGGCTTGGTCGGATTGAGGGACTCTTAGCCATGGCAAGAGACCAGGTGCAGGCGGTGGTGTAAGTGCTAGTTGAGGGCGAGCCTTTCTCATCGCTCGAACACGTGGCGGCATTGGGGCTGCTTGCTTCGTAAACCTGGATGTGCGATTGATCTTGCGTATATAGGGCTATGGCCACCCGAAATTCGTCCGCGGCTATAATCCGCCCATCCTTTTGCCACGGTGGACGACTCTCTCCATGGACATCGGCTACAGGCACAGGGCGGCCAACTGCCCTGCAAACTGCAATTCGAAGAACAGCATGAGGAATATCACACTCGTGGAGTCTTCCCGTCTATGCTGCCGTGCAGTGTTGCATTGCATTTGATGCCGAGGCCGAGTCATTGGCGTTCTAACCTCGAAACTCCCGAGCTAGGATGCTCGTGCTCATACATGTGGGTATACAATCGCAACTCGAAGCCTTGCTTCCGCAAGAACGCCTGCCTCTCCCAACTCCCTGGGTATAGTCCTGCATCGACTCCGACGGATGGGCGACGTGCCTCGGGCACCTGCGGCGATAGGAAGGTGCTGCCGTTTGGTTCTTAGAGCAGTGACAGCTGGGACACTGCAAGCACATTTCATCTCCAAAGCAGCACTCGACATAGTTTTCACTCCACTACACCAAAAATCAGGACATCTCTGCATTGTTGCATGGAACACCCGCCAACAACCCAGAACAAAGAGCTATTTTGGAGTCGGCGGAGCACTCACTCTTCACCACAGATTCCTGTAGAAAAACCCTTCGACAGGACAGGTAAAAGCAACAAAGCGGCTCGAGAGGCCGAGAGGCCATCTCACCCTCCATAATAAGGATCCTACTATTTAGGGTACCATATTAGGGTCCCCTATTTTCGGAAACAGGCCCCGCAGGCAACTCAGTACCTCGTGAGCTTCAGAGCGCCCAACTCGGGGCCTAAACCTCCTATACAAATCGTATCTTTGCCCTCGTCTTACCCGGATGGCCTCCATGCACGACGGAGCCGGAAGCTGCACAGATCCACAACCGCGCCAGCCTTCGGAGATCCGCAGATACCGCAGAGGTGCTAGGACGTGATGAAGGGTGTATCCGCAAACAACGTTCAGCCACCCTCACACATCTAGGAATCTATTTACGACAGCTTACTAATTAGTTCATACCTACACAGCTATCTCTCGAAGAAAGACCTTACTCGCATTGGAGCTCCTTCTCTCCCTTTACGCATCTATTTCTCTCCTACCTGCTCAAGGTCCCTCCTGAGATTCACCTGCCCACAGGATCCCGCAGGCCCTAGAGACAGCGACAACCGTTCACACTTGCATTGAAACGGTACTGCGACCCTCATGCGCTAGATAACATTGATTTTGAGATTTGGTGTAAGGCAACCCGACCCAAAACCAAGTACTGTTCATCTCGTTCCACACCCCAAAATTCACGCCCTGTCTGCCAGAAATAGTATCCCTGCAAGGTCTTCGTGCTCATACATTCGCAAACCTTGTACGTCCTAAACCCTAAACAGCATAAGACATGACATTCTTCCGACAAACCTGCAGCCGTGTCCTCGCCGTACAGCTATAGCTCTATACGCGAGATGGTTGGTAAATGCCTTTCCCACTGAACCCAAGCCCCCGGAGAATAATGTAACACCATGCGAACAGAAATGCCTTGCGCCTGACCTTTTGACAAGAACCGGTGCAACACAACCGCACACTAGACGAAACCTAATTATTCCCTTTTGGGTGTATTCCCTGAACCCTGAACCCGTAAACCGGACAAGATAGTTTATATAGCCCGAACCCTAAAATTAACCCTGAACCCCAAACCCTAAACCAGACAGACAGAGTGCGGAGGCAGCGGAAGCCTCGAGTCGAAGCCGCCCAGGCCCGGGTTTCGCGGGCCGCGGGCCGAGCCTTTCACGTTGAGAACTCCTGTTTCGAGGGTCCGCATGTTATAGAACCCTATGAAGGAACCCTTAAGGGGAACCCTTAGCCCTATAATACCCTTATAAAGAAACCTTTAAGGGGAATCCTTATGCGCTTTTTAGAGGGCTTTGAATCCCTGACCAGGTCTTATGAACCAATGCCTTGCACTGAGGCATCGGAATCCCGCCCACCACAAGCCTTGATCTTGAATGAAAGCCCTGAAGCACGGAGACTGAGGCCCGCTCCCATGAAGCAGGTCCCAAGCTGAGAGTCCTGGCGATGGGGTGGTGTAGTGTCAAAATTGACAACTCCGCGTCTCTCGTGGCAGGGGAATGAAGAGATGTGCTGAACAGCAGCTAACAATGGATGGCATCACGGGAATCCGTACTATGCAAACCTGTGCGGGCTCACACGCTTTGTTTCGTCGGACACATGCCAGTCGCCGGGCCGGTGCCCATCCACCAAAGCAACAGGACTCGTGGCTTCAGGACGCCAGCGAAGCAACAGAACAAAGCCGACTAAGTGTATAGGAGCTGGCGTTTGAGCCTTTGGCGGATCTGCCTCTGAAGATAGTTTTGCATGTGGCAAGCTCTGAAGCAACTCAATTCGAACGAAGGAGAACTTTTGTTACACCATTCGCCAATGGCTCAAGCGGCTGCAGAACATCTCGGGCTACGAGGTGTGAGCCAGGACAACGACTAGGCAAATGCATAGCAGACCTCTTGCAGTAACGGCCTCCAAAAATGTGGCGAAATCATGTCCTCGGCATACAGTATCCTGCAAGCATACGTTCCGTGAGTGAGAGGGGCGAGTGTGGGGAAGCAACAACCGCAAAGTATAATCAGAACCGATCCTCTGCAGTTCATGAAATGGCTTTAAAGCAACTTTCACTGCTCTCTCGCCCCCCATGCATTGTGCATTGTGCTGTACATGTGAACGGCTGCGAGTCGAGGCTCGACCTCGTGGTCCCAATGCCAAGGCAACAGGACCGCTGGGCTTTGGGACCGCGGAGGATCGAACGCCGCTCTTAGCAAATTCCCGGGCGGCGCTGGCGCCGCGAACGTGGAGGAGAGAAGGAGATGCAAGCAAACGGGGGCGGCCTTGCATTTCTAAGGATCACGGCAAGAAATTTCTATTGGTTTCTGAAATTACTCGAGCAAACTACCATGTATCGGATCCCACTGTTTGTGCTAGGAGCATGTCTTTCAAAGGCTCCGGCTGCAGCGTAAAATGCCCCGAAGCTGTGATCTGGTGCCAATGCCAAGGGTCTGACTCGAAAGCACTTGACGTGACATAGCCGCTAGCCTCAGCCGACAAATTATGCCTCAAGCTGAAGACAAGCTGTATAAAGCCTGAAGGCGAACGTAGTATCCGGGAACAGTTCGTTCCAAGCCCGGTCCTTCACGACATATATAAGCCCGCACTTACTGTATTACGGCTACGGCTATGGGCACCACCTCCCTTAGCAGGCATCTCTCACCTCCCGGCTGGCTGTACACCGTGATGTGCAATCGTCTCACATCAAGCCTCCCCTGCGTAGACAGGGTAGCCCACGCTGGAATCCGTCCGGATTCCACCCTCCACCACCAGCAAAGGCCCGTCGTCTGCAGCTCCGTCGCCTTCCTGATCCAAGCGAGGAGCTTCGCGGCGGAGCCTTGGGCGTACCTTGCGCTCAAGTTCGCTGAAAGCCTCGGTGAGGAGCTCGGCGTCCGACTGGAGAGCCAGCAGATTCGCTTTCCCCAACTCGTAGATGCTTGATCCTGGGTTTCGGTTTATGCAACAAGCACACTCCAGAACACGGAATACTGTTGCAGGGAGCATAAGCTCGTGGTTGTATATTTTACGAGTATCTCCAAAGCCTTACATGCCATGCAGCCGTGTTGTACTCACACAACATGCCGACTTGGTGGCCGGGCGGCCGTGAGCGAGCTCCTGCAGCTGCGGCTGGGTCAAGGGCACGAAGAGCACCTTGACGGGAGACCATTCCGGTGCCACCTCGCAGCCGGCCTCCAACACACGGCGATGCAAGGACCACAAGGGCCCGGTTGCATCGAAGAGGACGGCGTTGACCTCCTCTGCGTGGGCCTTGCGAGTGATGCGAAAGATCACCACGCCGTCGCCGCTCAATGGTGGACAGTCGCTCTTGCTGTTGCGGAGGGCCGTGAGGAGATCGTTGGTGGTTTCCTGGTCGGAGCCGTTTTCCTTCTCGCTTGTGCTGCCAGGCTGTGCCTGCACGTCGTTGCTAGAAGAGGCAGCGGCGCCCGCAGGCGGCCTTTCTGCGACACCCAAACTCTCAGCCTGCACCTGTGACGCGGCATCCGGCTTGGCACTCTCAGAATCTTGGTGCTCTCCGTGCTCCGACTTTTCCCACCAGTGGCCCAAGGAAGGAAGCTCCCCCATACGCCCCTCGAGGGCCTGCAGAAGCGATGGTCTCCTTGTCGCGAAAGTCAACACCAAATTCACCAAAGCCGCTGGCACGAGCTTCCCTCGAGCCCAGCAGCGCATGGCCTGGAAGAGACCGAAGTTTGCAGGGCAGGCTTCGGTCCTTCGGCGGGACGCCTGCAGCGCGGCGCGAAGCGCCTCGGCCGCTGCAGCCCTGCGCTCCGGGAGCGATGCGATGCTCTCGACCCACTCATCGGCAATTCGCCACGATCTAGTACCACAGTATCCGCACCCATTGTCCTCCCAAAGAGGCATCGCTTCAAGGCTCGCCTTCAGCGTAAGCTTTGTCGCCTCGATGTCCATCGGTCCGCAGAGTCGGGCACAGTCGCTTTGACCAAAGAGGACCGCCAAGTCCAGCAATGAGAAGGAATACCAACAGTTGTCGCCGCATCCCTGGCAGTTGAAGCAAACGTGCGCCCGAAACGAGCTCAGCGCGAGGCCAGCCCTCTTGGCCCGATGCAGAAGCTCGGGGCTCAGCCTGAGATTGTCACCGGAGCGCTCGAGGAGAAACTCGGCCATGCCGTCATCTTCTCGATGCGTCGGCCAGGGCCCCGTGAGCTGCAGCTGAAGGCCTTCGACTCGCTGCCAGAGCTCCGCGTCTCCGGAAAGTACGACGGCTTCCCCAAGCGAAACGGAACGGCCACGGATACTTTGGGTCAGCTGCTTGAGCTCCAGGCCGGCGGCCAAAGCCGCGACCAGGACCGCTTTCTCCAGGAACTCTGCTCGAGACAGGTAATCGGCTTCGTAGATGCTCACAAACTCCTGAATTCTCCAGCGCCGGAGTGGCAAGCGGGTGCAGTGCTTGGCACAGGATCTGGCGAGCTCGGCATCCCCAATGAGGATGGCAACGTCGAGCAGGTAGGCTGCGGCATCCTCCGTGGCGATGCCTTGAAAAGCCGCCTGGGAGCGGAACGCCTCCAGCAAGGCACGGACAACGGGCATTGCAGCCGCGCTTTCTGCCGCGTTCTTGGCCTCCTGGAGACCTGCACTCCAATTCTCCATCCAAATCCCCTCCTCCTCCGGGAAGCCCCAGCTGCAGCTTCTGCAAGTAATACTCTTCCAGGCTTCGCACACGCAGACTCTACCGAAAACACGGACGTATGCTTGTGGTTCAGGAGGCTCAACAGCAGGAGGCCGCAAGCTGCGTGAACCCTTGAAAACACAGCCTGGCACTCGGTATAACATCATGGCTGCAGCAGTGCTCTGGTGGCCGAAGCGGCAGCACAGGTCAAAGAGGTGTTCCCCGGAATCGACTTCCTGGCTCAGGAGCTCTGTCTCGCCCGCCAGCAGAGCTTTGGCCACCTGAAATTCGTCCACGTCCAGGATCCGCCCATCCCGTCCGCGATGAAGGAATCTCTCCATGAGCTTCAGCTATTGACGCAAGGAGTCAGGAGGGTGGAAGACGCTGCTGCGGCACAACTGCGATTCGAGACAAAGGTGCGCCCAAGCACAAGCACGAAGCAATTCCAGAGTCTCTATAAAGAGCCCTGACACCAAGTCGCGCAGAAGTCCACTGCTTTCGAAACCTCCACCAACTCACATACACATCTGAAGTCCTTAAGCATAAGAGTTTCTTTCAGCACAAGAAATCATAGGTCTCCCAACTTCCGGCCTGCCAACAACTGGGCTGCGACTCGAGCGGAGCGGACCGCCGCCCTGACACTCGTGGAGGAGAGATCCCGGCCGGGAGGTGCAGAAAGGGTTTGGGGACAGCTCCGTTATTTAGGGGTCTGATTCATAATTAGAATACGGTTTTCGGCAAATATGATACTATACAATGAAAAAGAGGAACCCCCACAATAAATATTGGTAATTTTTTAGGTCCCTATACGAAGTGGGAAAGTGGCCTGTGAATGCGCATGCGACTCGTTGACCCCTAGAAAAGAAACAGCCTGCACACCCTTGTCCCGGCACAAAAACACAAGGAGAACAACCCTTGCCCCGAAAAGGAGTGACATGCCCAAGTTCCGGCAGGACACATGATGCCTGTGAACGTGGCTAAAGTCTATAGAAGCAACATCTCGGAAGCAGAGGAGTGGAGGAGCTGAGTGGAAGCCCTGAGAGCCTGCACGCGATCGATCCCGAACAGGATAGTTGCAGATCCCCTGCAGAGAAACCCAAAGCCTGGACGATTTTGTGGAGGACCGCCATGCCTGGATCGCAAGGAATGCGCAAAGCTCTGCTCTGGGCTGCGAACCCTTCAGCCTGAAATGCCTAAGTCGAGGCTGAGCCTCATATGATCCCAAACAGCCAATATCAACCATTATGGAGTGCGACGTACTCAAGCTGCACATGTTGTCTCGCAAGGGTCATGGGGATCTTTACTTAAGGTTTGAAGTTTGAACCGAAGCAAATCACATGTGTTGCTACGCTGCTACACCAGTCGCACAGATCTCTGACATCAGACTGTAAAGCAACCTGGAACAAGTGGTCCAGCATCCCGCCCACAGTGCAAACAAACGACGGCCATGGACAGGCTGTTGCCGAGCCTCCGAAGCAGTACTTGTATGTGATCTGATTAATTGCAGGCTCCTGTTCTCTTGTGTGAACTGGCGGTGCTGCCCCAAATGGTCACCTGAATCCTGAACCAGAGCCTTCAGCTTGGTCCCAACCGCTTCGGGCCTCGGTGACCAGGAAGATGCGAGGGCGGATCACTCCTCAATCGCCCAAACACACCCGACACAGCCACATCGCGCTGGCTCTGCGACTCTCTGCAAGGGAAGGCCCGATACACAGCTGCAGCCCAATGCAAGCACACAATAGTAATGTCCCAGGCTTTTCTCAGTTTAAAATACACAGCTCGACGGAAAGAAAGCGTGTTTCTTCGCCCACTTCGATCATCCGCCAGGAAAAGTAAGGGGGGGGAGAAGCAAAAAGCGCCCTGGGGGCCTCGAAGGGATCTGACGATGTCTTCAGCCGTCGCCTCTCAGCCGAAGCGGAGCCTGTGGGACATGTTGCTGGGAGGCCATAAGGGAGATCTGAAGAGGGCTGGGTGCAGAACCTGACACAGGCTACAAACTAAAGAGCCGTATACAGGATATACATGTGGCAGCATACACTGCACTACCATGACAAGGACGCATGGAGAAACATAAGTATTATGTGTGTGTATATATATATATATATATATATGTATTTATATTTATATGTAAAGCGAAATGTAGACTGTAGTAGCTTCATGTGGCACGAACACGAAGACTACACTCCCGCGTTCTCCGGACGTGCGGGCGTTATTGGGCCAGTCGCATTCCTTTTTCTCTCGGCCTGGCGCCAGCAGCAGATCTTGCGCCCATCTGCCAGAGCAGCACGACTCGTGGCTTCCGGACCCAAGCATTGCACAGGGGAGGCCAGGGCCGACGGTGAAGCTGTCACTGCTGTCACTTGAGCTATCTGCAGAGGTCGCCTCACTCCGTGACTCGGCATGTAACCTTGCGATGATCTCACTGATAGCTCGCACGACGGCGGAAAAGAAAAGAATAGAATAGACTGTGTTTGGCACATTGCCGAGGAAAAGAGGGGACGAATCACACTTTCGTCGAGCCTTGTCCCACCTAGCTGTTGGGTCGTTTTTTTGCGACTTACAGAATACGCCCATTGAACCGCTTCGGTATGGTTCGGTCCCCTCTCGCTGTACATCCAGAGCTGCATGGCTGCGCCACCTCGCACTCCCTCTGCCAAGGCGACAGGACCAATGGCTTCGGGATCGCGATCTTCGCACAGCACAAAGCAAATTAATGTGGGGAGGCAAGACTTGCACAGTGGCAGTGGCATCAGCAGGCGGTGCTTCTCACATGCCGGGAGCCCATCTCAGGCTTCATGCAACACAGGATGAAACCTGGCTGTATGTTGTTTACACTTTCATGGGCAGAGGTGGGCTCCCGGTGTGGGTTGAACTTTTCGACCTGGCACCAGAGCTGGGAATCTTCGGAAAGTGCGATGGCGTCCAACAGCGACACGCCTTCTTCATGCCGCACCAACCGCTCGAAGTAGCCGACCAGGTCGCAAAGACCAACACCCGCTTT
Organism: Symbiodinium sp. CCMP2592; assembly: GCA_905221615.1. Taxonomy (NCBI): domain Eukaryota; class Dinophyceae; order Suessiales; family Symbiodiniaceae; genus Symbiodinium; species Symbiodinium sp. CCMP2592. The sequence goes on from CAJNDT010002557.1 coordinate 430,425, forward strand.
CAAAGCTGCTGTCAGGATCCCCTTCTCTCGGATCTGAGTCCGGGTGGCTGCTAACTTGCCACTGGTGGTTGTAGCCGTGGTTGCGAAGTCCTGGAATCTCCAGCGTCGAAGCGGCAAACGCGTGCAGTGCGCAGCGCAGCACGTGGCCAGCTCGGCATCCCCAATGAGGATGGCAACGTCGAGCAAGTAGGCCATGGCTTCCTCTGTGACGATTCCTAGAAATGCCGCCTGGGAACGGAAGGCCCCCAGCACAGCTTTGACCACCGGCATTGCAGCCGCACTTTCAGCCGCCTCTTTGGCATCGCGAAGCTGTGCATCCCAGTCCTCCATCCAAAGGCCTTCCTCCTCCGGAAAGCCCCAGCTACAGCTTTCACAGGTGACCCAGCCACGGCACAGGCAGGTTCGAAGGTAAGGTTGTGCCGGTGGTTGAGCAGTGGCCATGGGTGGCTTCGTGGATTGCTCGTTGTTTCGAAGCACAGGGCATGTCTTTGTCGGTGGAGGCCACATGCCGATAGGACCCTTGAAACAGCACCCCGGCACCTCATACGAGATCATCGCCGCCGCGGTGCTCTGGCGGTCGAACTGCAGGCAGAGATCGAAGAGGTGCTCGCCGTCGACTTCCTGGCTCAAGAGCTCCGCCTCTCCTGCCAGCAGGGCTTTAGCGACCTGGACCTCGTCCACATCCAAAATCCGCCCATCCCGGCCGCGACGGACGAACCTCTCCATGGACGCCAGCTGGTGAAGAGGACGCTCCGCACTTTACGCCGAAGCAAAAAAGCACGGACGTCAGAGCGAGTGATGCAAAGTGCGACGCGTTCTGAACCCTACCTGTGCACCTGCAGCCTCCACTCTCATCTCAAGCAAGCCTCGGGTAGTGAGGCATCGGAACTCCGAAGGAGTCGACACCCTTCTTGGAACGTCATGTTCAACTTTCAACCTCAAACCACAAGGAAAACTCCAAACATGCGTTCAAGGCACACTCAAGAAGCCTAGCCTTCGCCTTGCATGTAGTCAGGTGGCTTTAGCCGCATAACCCGCGCCCGCGCCCTGGAAAATGTCACCACGCAGGCCTGCTTGCGGAAGAAATCTCGTCCGGAAATCATGCCTCGAGTGCCAGGCACAGTTAACAAAGGTAGCTCGAAGCACAGGAGGCATTGAAAGAACCCTGACACGTGACCCTGCGGCAAAGCCGACGGCGATGGCATAGACAAATCTTGCACTCAAGACAAGGAGAACCTATTCCAGTAAAGCATTTAAACAACGATTCCCGGACACTGAAACCGTACCCCTAAATTTTCTTGATGTTGCCGGACCCAGTGGGCGGCCTGACACCGCTGTCTTGGGAATTTAACTTCGGTCATAGAAAGTTTGAAGGGCTTCTGCACGCCTTTCATGGGCTTTCATACTGTCTATGACTCTTTCATAAGATGCCACCTGGCACAAACAAGCTATAAGTAGGCCCTAATGTATTTGCGGAGCCCTTCTTGGCAACTTCCCAGGTCTTGCAAGGAAGCTCCCGAAACCCAAAGGGTCCTCCAAGTACCTATGAAGTAGGACGCAGGGCTTCCATGCCAGGAGCCTCTCTCTCTCTCTCTCTCTCTCTCTCTCTCTCTCTCTCTATATATATATATATATATATGTACCATATGCTTTAAGTAAGCATTAACCTCATCAGTACTTATGACCCTGAGGGTAATGCCACTTATCTTCTGGAGCCGAGACCCTGAGCCCCAAACCGCAAGCTGCCAAAAGCTGCAGTTGAGTGTTGCGAGTGGGCGATGGGTGCTGGTGGAGTTTATCTGGGTCTGTTATGGAATGGGACAGAACCGATTTTGACAGAACACCGGCGAAGACGAAGATGTAAACCAAAGTGCTTCAAACTGCCTTTACCCTGCACCAAACACCAATCCTGAATCATCCAGGGGTCCAAGACTAACGGGTTTTGTACGACGAACATGCATATTCGAGCCTGCAAGTCTTTACAAGCGATGCGAACAACAGTGTTCCAGCTTCTGCCCAAGCTAGGTCTGAAATTTACCGTCTCTTGCACAGGCTGAGCCCAATGATTGAATCTTGTATCGACCTCGAAACCTCCGACAGCAAAACAGCAGAAACTCTGAGAACGGTTAGCTTTCCACTGCAGCTGACGATGCACCCACGAATGCCAAATAGCCTCCTTATTGCATCCCGAGAAGCCTTCAGCCGACACATCCTGCGGCAGCGTGAGGTACATGTGGGGCATCCGCCCGTACGACCTGTCGGCCTGAGGTCGCAGGGCTCGGCCATGAGACTCAGGCAAGCACCTCATGCAAGGTCTCGGGTCCTTTCCAGCTGAATCCACTTCTAAACAGACGGCCTCAAAAAGTGACAACTTACGACTTACGACACGGTAGTTTCTGCTTTACAAAACATACTGCAGCATACAGGCTCCGCGCTCCGCAAGTCTCTCACGGCAGCTTCTCCCCATTGAAGCCCCGAAGCCTTCACCACTCAACCCCAAACCTACCCAACAGCATCAACAGCCGACACAGAACTCACATGAACTGGTTGCGGAATGCGCCTTCGTGCTGAAATGATGCAGATGCTCGGCGACTCCTTCGGGGCAAAGCTGCACCTCCCGAGGCGGCTTGGAGCATGATAAAGGGGCCTTAATAATTAGAATAGGGTTTTGGGGCCCACTATACAATAATAATCAGGAACCCCCCCCAAACTGTATTGGTATTTATTTAAGCCACTGTAACACCTTGTATAGTACACCAGAAAACCCAGTCGAAGCTGGAAGACCAATAACGATGCATGCCTCCATCCCAGTCTCGCCCCTGCACCGTGATTTCCAGGCATCCTGGCAGGAGTCCAAGCAGGGAGTGAATCCAAAAGACTCAGACAGCGTGTTTTGAACGGTCATAATGACGAAAAGAAGCTGTGTGCGAACAGAACGGCACGTGAACGCCGCTCCATGTTGCATCTTCAGACACGCGCACACACTCGAGCCCTTTTTCGTCGGCACCGGCAGCGTGGCGGTCGCAGCGCCCATCTGCCAGAGCAGCAGGGCTCGTGGCTTCAGGGCTCAGGTGTAGACAAACACCAGCGCCGACAGATTCATGATGCTATATCAGCACCCATCTGGAGCTCTCTTCTCCCTCCGAATGTTCGATCAGAAGATAAAGACTATACGTGCATGTATCCTATGACATCCACCGATGGTTCACACGATGTCGAAGGGTCTCGAGCTTCGCGGTGTGAAATGCACTTAGTAAATCGGGACACTAAGGCTGTCTGGCGAGGCTTCTGAGCTCCAGAGCAACAAGGCTCATGGTACCGAAGCACTCACAAGAACTGAGCCTGCAAAACTGCTCGAAATGGTTCACATGGGCGGGACATGGGCAAGAGATAGCGACGTATCGCGCGTCGGCAGTCTGATTTTTGCTCATGACAAGAATGATGAACCTTTTACAGAAGTTCTCTCGCCCTCCCTGGGCTGTACGGCTGTACATGGATGCGATGCATGTCGGAGCTCCACGGCTCGGCACCTCCACCAGGGCAACAAGACCCGTGGCTTCCGGGCCGTGGCGCAGGCGCTCAGAGCAAATTCCCGGTAACCCGGCTAACGGTGCCACAGACATTCGGGGAGGCTGCAGGATGTATAAAGGGGTTACATTCAGCAGTCTATCAAAAAGGCGGTGGGTTTAGAGAAGATATTGACACTAACAACGCGGATATCAATTCATCCACCAGCGATGTCCATAGTGGGGTTTCACATCAGGTCTCGTAGACGGGATAGCCTACATTGGAATCCGTTCGGACACCATGATGGACATCGCCCATCATTACGAGCAAGGGTTCGTGGTCCGGTGCACCCGCTTCTTCATCGTCCCTGCGTGGAGCTTGACGGCGGAGCTTGGGACGAACGCTGCGCTGAAGCTCTTCATTAAAGCTCTCTGTGAGAAGCTTGGCATCCGATTGGAGGGCCAGCAGGTGCACCTTCCCCAACTCGTAGATGTTGCCTCGAGTTCGGAGTTCGGCATTGCTATGTCTATTGACACGGAAAGGCAAAGAACACCCTTGCACTATATGGCTCGCATGAAACATACCTACACACCCCATCATGAAAGTGAGATGTTTCTAAACCACGGGGGCGCTATCTTGCGACCTTATAAGAACAGGTGGCGTTAACTTCGTGGCCGCGTGGCCGTGTGTGAGCTCTTGCAGCTGCGGCTGGGTCAAGGGCACAAAGAGCGCCTTGATGGGAGACCACTCCGGCGCCACTTCACAGCCGGCGTCCAGCACACGGCGGTGCAAGGACCACAGGGGCCCGGTCACATCAAAGAGGATGGCATTGACTTCCTCCGCGTTGGCCTTGCGAGTGAGCCGAAAGATCACCACGCCGTCGCCACTCAAAGGCGGATTGTCATTCTTGCTGTTGCGAAGGGCCGTGAGGAGATCGTTCGTCGTGTCCGGGTCGGGGCCACTTTCCTTCTCGCTTGTGCTGTCAGGCTGTGCCTGCACGTCGTTGCTGGAAGAGCCAGCGGCGTCCGCAGGCTGACTTCCTGCGACACCCAAACTCTCTCCTTGAACCTGTGACCCAGCATCTGGCTGGGGGCTCTGAGAGTCTGCGCCCTCTCTGTGCATCGACTCTTCCCACCAGTGGCCCATGAAAGGAAGCTCCCCCTCACGTCCCCCCAGGGCCTGCAGAAGCGATGGTCGCGCTGCCGCGAAAGCTAGAACCAACTTCACCACAGCCGCTGGCACCGACTTCCCATGGGCCCAGGAGCGCATGGCCTGACAGAGACCCAATCCTGCAGAGCTTGCGGTTCGGTGGAGGGATGCCTGCAGGGCGGCGCAAAGCGCGTCGGCTGCAACAGCCCTGCGCTCCGGGAGCGATGCGACCCACTCATCGGCCCATGCATCTGCAAATCGCCACGAGGTAGGGCCACAGTTGTCGCACCATACGATATGGTCCTCCCACACCGGAGGCATCGCTTCAAGGCTCGCCTCTGGCGCAAGCTCTCGATCCTCGATGTCCATCGATCCATCGAGTCGGGCACAGTCGCGTTGCCCGAAAAAGATCGCAATTTCCAGCAATGAGAAGCCAACGCACGGCCCGATCCCACACTGGCAGCGGAAGGCAACCCTGGCCCGAAACGAGCTCAGTGCGAGACCCGCCCTCTTGGCACGATGCATCCGCTCCGAGCTCAGCTTCACTTTGCCGCCGGAATCCTCCAGGAGAAAATGGGCCATGTTGTTATAGTGTTTATGCGCTGGCCAGGGCCCGAGCTGCAGTTGATGACCTTCGATTCGGTGCCAGAGCTCCGCGTCTCCGGAAAGCACCACGGCTTCCGCAAGCGAAACGGAATCGTCGTAGAAACGGTGGGTAAGATGCTTGAGCTCCAGGCCGGCGGCCAGAGCTGCAATCAGGATGTCTTTCTCCAGGATCTCTGCTCGAAGACGCGGCAAATCAACTATAAGCCTTGCGAACTCCTGGAATCTCCATCGCCGCAGTGGGAAGCGGGTGCAGTGCGTGGCACAGGATCTGGCGAGCTCGGCGTCCCCAAGGAGGATCGCAACATCGAGCAGGTAGGCCAAGCCCTCCTCGGCGGCGATGCTTGGAGAGGCCACCTGGGAGCGCAAGGCCTCCAGCAAGCTGCGAACAACGGGCATCGCAGCTGAGCTTCTCGCGGCATTCTTGGCATCATGGAGGCTTGCATACCAATCTTCTGTCCAAACACCCTGATCCTCTGGCAAGCCCCAGCTGCATGAGCTGCAAGTCATCCAGCCCTTGCATATGCATGCACAAACATGATCATGTCTTGATTTTGCTTGCGGATCAGGTGCAGGGGTAGGAGGCGGCAGGCTGCGGAGACCTTTGAAAACGCATCCTGGCACCCCGTACGAAATCAGTGCCGCAGCAGTGCTCTGGCTGCATTCGATGCCGAGGCCGAAGTCATTGCCGTTCTAACCTCGAAACTCCCGAGCTAGGATGCTCGTGCTCATACATGTGAGTATACGATCACAAGAACGCCTGCCTCTCGCAACTCTCTGGGTATAGTCCTGCATCGACTCCGACGGAGAGGCGACTTGCCTCGGGCACCTGCGGCGACAGGAAGGTGCTGCCGTTTGGTTCTGAGAGCAGACAGATGGGACACTGCAAGCACATTTCATCTCCAAAGCAGCACTCAAAATAGTTTTCACTCCACTACTGCGCAGCACAACAAAAATCAGGACATCTCTGCATTGTTGCATGGAACACCCACAATCATGCGTTCACCCGCCGCCACGAAGAACAAAGAGCTATTTTGGAGTCGGCGGAGCACTCACTCTTCACCACAGATTCCTGTAGCCACCCCTTCAACAGCACAGATAAAGGCACCCAAGCGGCTCGAGAGGCCATCCCACCGCAAACACAGGCCTTGCAGACAGCTCAGTACCTCGTAAGCTTGCAGAGCGCCCAACTCGGGCCTAAACCTCCTATACAAATCGTTTCCTTGCCCTGGTCTTACCCGGATGGCCTCCATGCGCGACGGAGCAGGGAAGCTGCACAGATCCACAGCCGTGCCAGCCTTCGGAGATCCGCAGATGCCGCAGAGGTGTGTAGGACGTGGTGAAGGGTGTATCCGCAAACATGCTTAATACGTTTAGCGACCCTCGCACATCTAGGAATCTAATGATAGCATACTAATTAAAATTAGTTCATACCTGCACAGCTATCTCTCGAAGAAGGACCTTACTCGCAGTGGAGCTCCTTCGATCTCTCCCTCTCTCCCTTTGCGCATCTATTTCTCTCCTACCCGCTCAGGGTCCCTCCTGACGTTCACCTGCCCACAGGATCCCGCAGGACCTATGAGACAGCGATAAACTCAAGTTGCATGTGTCATGCCGTGTTCCGTTCACACCTGCATTGAAACGGTAAACTGCAACCTCATGCTAGAGAACATTGATTCTGAGATTTGGTGTAACGGCACCCGACCCAAAACCAACTACTGTACATCTCGTTCCACACCCCAGAATTCATGCCCCGTCTGCCAGAAACAGTATCCCTGCAAGGTCTTCGTGCATGCGCTCGCAAACCCTGTACGTCCTAAACAGCATAAGACATGACATTCTTCCGACAAACCCTTCGTCCGTGTCCTCGTCGTACAGCCATAACTCTATACGCGAGATGGTTGACGCCTTTCCCACTGAACCCAAGATGTACTCGGTCTGGTGCCCCACGACTATTTAACCATACGAATAGAACTGCCTTGCGCCCGACCTTCTGTCAAGAACCGGTGCAACACAACCGCACACCAGACAAACCCTAAGAAATCCCTTTTGAGTGTATTCCCTGAACCCTGAACCCTATAAACCCTTAAATCGGACAAGATAGTTTATATACTCCGAACCCTAAAATTAACCCTGAACCCCAAACCCTAAACCAGACGGACAGAGTGCGGAGGCAGCGGAAGCCTCGAGTCGAAGCCGCCTTAAGGCCCGGGTTTCGCGGGCCGCCGGCCGAGCCTTTCGTGTTGAGAACTCCTGTTTCGAGGGTCCGCATGTTATAGAACCCTATGAAGGAACCCTTAAGGGGAATCCTTAGCCCTATAATACCCTTAAAGGAACCTTTAAGGGGAATCCTTATGCGCTTTTTAGAGGGCTTTGAGTCCCTGACCAGGTCTTATGAACCAATGCCTTGCACTGAGGCATCGGAATCCCGCCCACCACAAGCCTTGATCTTGAATGAGAGCCCTGAAGCCCGGAGACTGAGGCCCGCTCCCATGAAGCAGGTCCCAAGCCTGCAGGCTTCCAGGCTGAGAGTCCTGGCGATGGGGCGGTGAAGTGTCAAACTTGACAACTCCGAGTCTCTCGTGGCAGGGGAATGCAGAGATGTGCTGAACAGCAGCTAACAATGGATGGCATCACGGGAATCCGCACGATGCAAACCTGTGCGGGCTCACACGCTTGTTTCGTCGGACACATGCCAGTCGCCGGGCCGGTGCCCATCCACCAAAGCAACAGGACTCGTGGCTTCAGGACGCCAGCGAAGCAACAGAACAAAGCCGACTAAAAGTAGGAGCTGGCGTTTGAGCCGTTGGCGGATCTGCTTGCGAAGGCATTTTTGCATGTGGCAGGCTCTGAAGCAATTCAATTCGAAGGAAGGAAAGCCATTCGCCGATGGCTCAAGCGGCTGCAGAACATCTCGGGCTGCGAGGTGTGAGCCAGGACAACGACTAGGCCCATGCATGGCAGACCTCGTGCAGTAACGGCCTCCAAATATGTGGCGAAATCATGTCATCGGCATACAACAACCTGCAAGCATGCGTTCCGTGAGTGAGAGGTGCGAACGTGGGAACGCAACAACCGCAAAGTATAATCAGAGCCGCTCCTCTGCAGTTCATGAAATATATTGCAGATAGTAACAGTATGCATTTGACTTTAAAGCAACGTTCACTGCTCTCTCGCCCCCCCCTGCATTGTGCATTGTGCTGTACATGTGAACGGCTGCGAGTCGAGGCTCGACCTCGTGGTCCCAATGCCAAGGCAACAGGACCGCTGGGCTTTGGGACCGCGGAGGATCGAACGCCGCTCTTAGCAAATTCCCGGCGGAGCTGCTGCCGCGAACGTGGAGGAGTGAAGGAGATGCACGGGTTTGCATTTCTAAGGATCACGGCAAGAATTTTTTTTATTGGTTTCTGAAATTACTGGAGCAAGCTACCATGTATCGGATCCCACTGTTTGTGCTAGGAGCATGTCTTTCAAAGGTTCCGGCTGCAGCATAAAATGCCCCGAAGCTGTGATCTGTGCCAATGCCAAGGGTCTCACTCGAAAACACTTGACATGACATAGCCGCTAGCCTCAGCCGACAAACTATGCCTCAGAAGATAAGCCGTAAAGCTTGAAGGCGAACGTACTGTCCGGGAACAGTTCGTTCCAAGCCCCGTCCTTCACGACATATAAACACCCGCACTTACTGTATTTCGGCTACGGCTAGGGGCACCACCTCCCTTAGCAGGCATCTCACCTCCCGGGTGGCTGTACACCGTGATGTGCAGATCGTCTCACATCAAGCCTCCCCTGCCCAGACAGGGTATAACACACTGGAATCCGTCCGGATTCCACCCTCCACCACAAGGAAAGGCTCGTCGTCTGCAGCTCCGTCGTCTTCCTCATCCACACGCGGAGCTTCGCGGCGGAGCCTCGGGCGTACCTTGCGCTGAAGCTCGCTGAATGCCTCAATGAGGAGCTCGGCGTCCGACTGGAGGGCCAGCAGATTTGCTTTCCCCAACTCGTAGATGCTTCCTCGGGATCAGCACAGTATCAAACTCCACTCAAGAACCATGACGTAAGAATGTTCCTGCAGTGCATGAAGCAAAGCTTTAGCCAATCATGTATACCGCATCCATACTACAAACCAACTGATTATACATATAATACTTCTACGACTGTACTGCTTGACAATATTGATTGAAAAATAACATAGGAAGAATAAGAAACGGATAAAGCTATATGACATGGAATGGCTACTGTAACACTCCACTTCTCCGGCAAGGCGGCCCTGCGAAAGCTCTTGCAGCTGTGGATGGGTCAAGGGCACGAAGAGGGCCTTGATGGGAGACCATTCCGGCGCCACCTCACAGCCGGCCTCCAGCACACGGCGGTGCAAGGGCCACAAGGGCCCGGTCGCATCGAAGAGGACGGCGTTGACCTCCTCCGCATGGGCCCTGCGCGTGATTCGAAAGATCACCACGCCATCACCACTCAATGGTGGATTGTCGCTCTTGCTGTTGCGGAGGGCCGTGAGGAGATCGTTAGTGGTGTCCTGGTCTGGACCGCTGGCTTTCTCGCTTGTGCCGTCAGCATGTGCATGCGCTTCGTTGCTGGAAGATGCAGGAGGCCCCTCCGTGACTCCACCACTCTCATTTTGCCCATGTGGCTCTGTAACCTCCAGCACCGATTGGAGACTCTTCGGATCTTGGCTCTCTCTGGGCACCGTCTCTTCCCACCAGTGGCCCAAGGGCGGAAGCTGCTCCCCATGCCCCTCCCAAACCTGGGCCAGTGCTGGCCGGCCTGCCGCGAATGTCAACACCAAATTCACCAAAGTTACTGGCACATGCTTCCCTTGAGCCCACTTGCGCATGGCCTGAAAGAGCCCGAAGCCTGCAGAGCTTGCGGTCCGTCGGAGGGACACAGGCAATGCTGTGCGAAGCGCCTCGGCTGCTGCCGCTTGGCGCTCCGGGAGCGATGCGATGCTGTCGGCGGAGAAGCTGAAGTTTTCCCAAAGACACTCTTCAAGATACCACGAGCTACAGCCACAGTCTTCGCACGGATCGAGGTCCTCCCACACGACAGGCATCGCTTCCAGGCTGGCTCGCATCGTAAGCTTCGTCGCCGCGATGTCCATCGCCCCACAGAGTCGGCTGCAGTCGCTTTGACCGAAGAGTATCGCCAAGTCCAGCAATGAGAAACAGAAGCCGGGTCGCCCAAAGGCACAACCGCCACATTCGCAATTGAAGTCAACCTTCATCTGAAAGGAGCTCAGTGCGAGACCGGCCCTCTTGGCCCGATGCAGGAGCTTCGGGCTCAGCCCGAGAAAGCCGCCGGAGTGCTCGAGGAGATAACGGGCCATGTCGTTTCCGTCTTCGTGCATTGGCCCCGGACCGAGCCGCAGTTGAAGGCCTTCGATTCGCTGCCAGAGCTCCTCATCTGCAGAAAGTACCACGGCTTCCGCAAGCGAAACGGGATCGGGATTGCCGTGGGTCAGCTGCTCGAGCTCCAGGCCGGCGGCCAAAGCTGCAATCAGGATGTCTTTCTCCAGGATCTCTGCTTGAAGACACGGGCCATCTTTGATGATCCTGAAACCATAATAATGAGGGTGGCATTCAGGAACAACAACAAACTCATCCAATCTCCAGCGCCTCAGCGGGAAGCGGGTGCAGTGCTGGGCACAGGATCTAGCGAGCTCGGCATCCCCCACGAGGATGGCAACGTCGAGCAGGTAGGCTGTGGCGTCCTCCGTTGCGATGCCTTCGCAAGCCACCTGGGAGCGGAACGCCTCCAGCAAGGCGCGGACAACAGGCGTTGCAGACGCGCTTTCTGCTGCGCTCTTTGCATTCTGGAGACTTGCATCCCAATCCTCCATCCAAACACCCGCATCCTCCGGAAAGCCCCAGCTGCAACATCTGCAACTCCAGTCCCTACACTTTCTGGACCAACACACACCAACGAAGCCTGCTTGTGGTTCATGAGGTTCAACAGCAGGACGCCGCAAGCTGTGCGGACCCTTGAAAACGCACCCTGGCACTCTGTATGAGATCATGGCTGCAGCCGTGCTTTCGTGGCCGAAGCGACAGCACAAGACAAAGAGGTGTTCCTCGGAGTCGATTTCCTGGCTAAGGAGGTCCGTTTCGCCGTCCAGCAAAGCTTTGGCCACTTGAAATTCGTCCACATCCACGATCCGCCCATCCCATCGTCGATGAAGGAATCTCTCCATGAGCTTCAGCTATTGACGCAAGGAGTCAGGAGGGTGGAAGACGCTGCTGCAGCACAACTGCGATTCGAGACAAAGGTGCGCCCAAACACAAGCACGAAGCAATTCTAGAGTCTAGAGAGCCCTGACACCAAGTCATGAAGAAGTCCACTGCTTTCCACCGCCTCCACCCGCTCACATACACATCTGAAGCCCCTCAATTATAAGTATAAGAAGTCTTTCACCTCTCATCTATAGGTCTCCAACTTCCGTCCTGCCCACACTGGCGCCGCGGCCCAAGCCCGAAGTCGACTCGAGCGGAGCAGACCGCCGCCCTAGCACTCGTGGAGGAGAGATCCCGGTCGGGAGGTGCAGAAAGGGTTTAGAGACAGCTCCGTAATGTAGGGGCCTCGATCCTTCATAATTAGATGGGGTTTTTGGGCACATTATACTATTATACGGTAGTTATAATAAGGAAGCCCCACGTGGCACCTATATTAAGTGGGGAGGTGGCCTTTGAATTTTTGAATGCGCATGCGACCTGTCGACCCTAGAAAAGCACAGCCTGCACACCCTTGCCTCGGCAATACACGAGGAGAACAACCATGCTCCGCAAAGGAGTGACATACTTCTTGGAATCCAAGTTCCGGAAGGACACATGATGCCTGTGTGCTCTAATTAAGCTGCGAACCCTTCCGCCCGAAATGCCAAAATCGAGGATGAGGCTAATGATCCCAAACAGCCAAGATCAACCATCTGGAGTGCAGCGTACTCAAGCTGCGCATGCTGTCTCGCGAGGCTCGTTGAGATCTTTAGCTTGTTTAAGCCTTAGCCTTAAAGTTTGAAGCAAATCACGGGTTTTGCTACGCTGCTACACCAGTCGCACAGTTCTCTGACAGCGGACAGTCGCCAGCGACAGACTGTTGCCGAGCCGCCGAAGCAGTCTTTGATCTTATTAATTCTATAGGCTGTCTGCTGCGGAGGGCCGTGAGGAGATCGTTTGTAGTGTCCTGGTCGGAGTCGTTTTCCTTCGCGCTTGGGCTGTCAGGCTGTGCCTGCACGTCGTTGCTGGAAGAGGGTGCAGCGGCGGCAGGCGGCCTTTCTGTGACACCCAAACTCTCAGCCTGCACCTGTGACGCGGCATCCGGCTGGGGGCTCTGAGAATCTGCGCCCTCTCTTTGCATCGACTCTTCCCACCAGTGGTCCATGAAAGGAAGCTCAGCCTCACGCCCCCCGAGGGCCTGCAGAAGCGATGGTCTCCCTGTCGCGAAAGTCAGCACCAAGTTCACCAACGATGCTGGCACAGACTTCCCATGGGCCCAGGAGCGCATAAGCTGAAAGAGCCCCAATCCTGCAGAGGTTTCGGTCTTTCGGCGGGATGCCTGCAGGGCGGCGCAAAGCGCCTCGGCTGCAACAGCCCTGCGCTCCGGGAGCGATGCGATGCTCTCGGCCAACTTGTCGGGAATTCGCCACGAGGTAGGGCCACACTCTTCGCACCGATCGTCCTCCCACGCCAGCGGCATCGCTTCAAGGCTCGCCTTCAGCGTAAGCTTTGTCGCCTCGATGCCCATCGCCTGACAGAGTCGGGCACAGTCGCTTTGACCAAAGAGGATCGCCAAGTCCAGCAAATAAGAGTAGTGCTGATTGCAGCGGTGGCATCCCTGGCACTTGAAGAAAACCTGCAGCCTGAAAGCGCGCAGTGCAAGACCCGCCCTCTCGGCATGGTGCAGGCGCTCAGGGCTCAGCCTGACTTGGCCGCCGGAATCCTCCAGGAGAAAACGGGCCATCTCGTCATCTTCTTCATGCGTTGGCCAGCGGCCAAGGCCCGAGCTGCAGCTGAAGGCCTTGGACTCGCTGCCAAAGCTCCGCGTCTCCGGAAAGTACCACGGCTTCCGCAAGCGAAACGGCATCGTTCCAGAAACGGCGGGTCAGCCGCTTGAGCTGCAGGGCGGCGGCCAAAGCTGCGACCAGGACGTCTTTCTCCAGAATCTCTGCTCGAAGGCTAAGGCACGGGAAGTCATCATTCACGATACTCACAAACTCCTCGTATCTCCAGCGCCGGAGCGGCAGACGGGTGCAGTGCTTGGCACAGGATCTGGCGAGCTCGGCATCCCCAATGAGGATGGCAACGTCGAGCAAGTAGGCCATGGCTTCCTCTGTGACGATTCCTAGAAATGCCGCCTGGGAGCGGAAGGCCTCCAGCAAGTTGCGAACCAACGGCATCGCAGCGACGCTTTCCGCGGCGTGTTTGGCGTCCTGAAGACTTGCATCCCAATCCTCCATCCAATCACCCTCATCCTCCGGGAAGCCCCAGCTGCAGCTTCTGCAAGTGTTACTATTCCAGGCTTCGCACTCGCAGACGCCACCGAAAACACGGACGTATGCTTGTGGTTCAGGAGGCTCAACAGCAGGAGGCCGCAAGGTGTGGAAACCCTTGAAAACACAGCCTGGCACTCGGTATGAAATCATGGCTGCGGCAGTGCTCTGGTGGCCGAAGCGGCAGCACAGGTCAAAGAGGTGTTCCCCGGAATCGACTTCCTGGCTGAGGGGCTCCGTTTCGCCCGCCAGCAGAGCTTTGGCAACCTGAAATTCGTCCACGTCCAGGATCCGCCCATCCCGTCTGCGATGAAGGAATCTCTCCATGAGCTTCAGCTATTGACGCAAGGAGTCAGGAGGGTGGAAGACGCTGCTGCAGCACAACTGCGATTCGAGACAAAGGTGCGCCCAAACACAAGCACGAAGCAATTCCAGAGTCTCTTTCCAGAGCCCTGACACCAAGTCGCTCAGAAGTCCACTGCTTTCGAAACCTCCACCAACTCACATACACATCTGAAGTCTCTAAGCATAAGAGTTTCTTTCAGCACAAGGAATCATAGGTCTCCCAACTTCCGGCCTGCTGACACTGGGCTGCGGCGCCCAAGCCCGAAGTCGTCGACTCGAGCGGAAAGGACCGCCGCCCTGGCACTCGTGCAGGAGAGATCCCGGTCGGGAGGTGCAGAAAGGGTTTAGGGACAGCTCCGTAATACAGGGGCCTGCTTCATAATTATAGAATAGGGTTTTGGGCATATTTCTAGTTATAATAAGGAACCCCACGTGGCCCCCATATTAAGTGGGGAGGTGGCCTTTGAATGCGCAGCTCCGCATTTGGGGGCCTCCTTCATAATTAGAATGCGGTTTTGGGCAATCATTATGCTACAATGAAGAAGAGGAACCCCCACAATAAACGTTGGTCATTTTTTTATAGCCCTTCTATAAAGTGGGGAAGTGGCCTTTCAATGCGCATGCGACCTGTTGACCGCTGTAGAAAAACACAACCTGCACACCCCTGCCTCGGCAAAAAACACCAGGAGAACAAACATGCCCCGGAAAGCAGTGACATGCCCAAGTTCCGCAAGACACATGATGCCTCTGAACCCACCGGCTTGCAAAGAAGCTATTCTAGCAGCAGAATCTCGGAAGCAGAGGAGTGGAGGAGCTGAGTGGAAGCCCTGAGAGCCTGCACGCGATCGATCCCGAAAAGGATAGTTGCAGATCCGCTGCGTTGCAAACCCTTTAGCCTGAAATGCCTAAATCGAGGCCGAGGCTACTGATCCCAAACAGCGAATATCAACCATCATGATGAGCAACGTACTCAAGCTGTGCATGTTGTCCCGCAGGGCTCATTGAAATCCTTATTACTTATTAGGAAAGCCTTAAAGTTTGAACCGAAGCAGATCACAGGTGCTGCTACCCTGCTACACCAGTTGCACAAACCTCTGGCAGCAGACTGGTAAAGCAGCCTTGAACAAGTGGGCCACCACCGTGGCCACAGCCCGAACAATCGATGGCCAGTGACAGGCTGTTGCCGAGCCTCCGAAGCAGTATTTGTATGTGATCTGATTAATTGCAGGCTCCTGTTCTCTTGTGAGAAATGGGGGTGCTGCCCCAATTGGTCACCTGAATCCTGAACCAGGGCCTTCAGCATGGTCGCCTCGCAAACCCCCCAACCGCTTCGGGCCTCGGTGACCAGGAAGATGCGAGGGCAGATCACTCCTCGATCGCCCAAAAACACCCGACACAGCTGCAGCCCAATGCATGCACACAGTAGTAATGTCCCAGCCTTTTCTCAATTTTAAATACACAGCTCGACGGAAAGAAAGCGTGTTTCTTCGCCCGCGGCTCAGAAACTTTCTATCATCAGCCAGGAAAGGTAAGGCTGGGAGAAGCAAAAAGTGCCCTGGGGGCCTTCGCAGCCGGCGCGGAGCCTGTGGGACATGTTGCTGGGCGGCCATAAAGGAGATCTCAAGAGGCTGGGCGTTTGCATGTCTAATTGGGCCGCGTACTTACCTCTGAAGGCACGGAAATGGAAAAAATATACATACATGTATATATATATATATATACATATGTGCATATATATATATATATATATAACAGCGAGATGTAGACTGTAGTAGCTTCATTTGACACGAACACAATATCTGCGCGCCTGCGTTCTCCGGACTCAGTGCGGTTGTTATTGAGCCAGTCGCATCCCTTTTTCTCTCAAGCCTGGCGCCAGCTGCAGATCTTGCGCCCATCTGCCAGAGCAGCACGACTCGTGGCTTCCGGACCCAAGCATTGCACAGGGGAGGCCAGGGCCGACGGTGAAGCTGTCACTGCTGTCACCTGAGCTATCTGCAAAGGCCGTGTAACCTTGCAATGATTGCACTTCTATCGCTCGCACGACAGCGGAAAAGAATAGAATAGAGTGTCTGCGGCGCGGCACATTGCCGAGGAAAAGAGGGGACGAAACACACTTTCATCGAAGCCTTGTCCCACCTAGCTGTTGAGTGATTTTTTGCGACTTACAGAATACGCCCATTCAACCACTTCGGTATAGTTCGGTCCCCTCTCGCCCTTGCTATGCTGTACATCCAGAGCTGCATAGCTGCGCCACCTCGCACTCCCTCTGCCAAGGCGACAGGACCAATGGCTTCGGGATGGCGAACTTCGCACAGCACAAAGCAAATTAATGTGGGGAGGCAAGACTTGCACAGTGGCAGTGGCATCAGCAGGCGGTGCTTCTCACATGCCGGGAGCCCATCTCAGGTTTCATGCAACACAGGATGAAACCCGGCTGTATGTTGTTCTGCACATTCATGGGCTGAGGTGGGCTCCCGGTGTGGGTTGAACTCTTCGACTTGGCACCAGAGCTGGGAATCTTCGGAAAGCACGATGGCGTCCAACAGCGACACGCCTTCTTCATGCCGCACCAACCGCTCGAAGTAGCCGACCAGGTCACAAAGACCTACACCTGCTTCCAAAGCTGCCGTCAGGATCCCCTTCTCTCGGATGTGCATCCGGGTGGCTGCTAACTTGCCACTGGTTGTTGTAGTTGTGGTTGCGAAGTCATGGAATCTCCAGCGTCGAAGCGGCAAACGGGTGCAGTGCGCAGCGCAGCACGTGGCCAGCTCGGCATCCCCAATGAGGATGGCAACGTCGAGCAAGTAGGCCATGGCTTCCTCTGTGACGATTCCTAGAAATGCCGCCTGGGAACGGAAGGCCCCCAGCACAGCTTTGACCACCGGCGTTGCAGCCGCGTTTCAGCCGCCTCTTTGGCATCGCCAAGCTCTGCATCCCAGTCCTCCATCCAAAAGCCTTCCTCCTCCGCAAAGCCCCAGGTACAGCTTTCACAGGTGACCCAGCCACGGCACAGGCAGGTTCGGAGGTAAGGTTGTGCCGGTGGTTGAGCAGTGGCCATGGTTGGCTTCGGGGATTGCCCTTTGCTTCGCAGCAAAGGGCATGTCTTTGTCGGTGGAGGCCACATGCCGAGAGGACCCTTGAAACAGCACCCCGGCACCTCATACGAGATCATCGCCGCCGCAGTGCTCTGGCGGTCGAATTGCAGGCAGAGATCGAAGAGGTGCTTGCCGTCGACTTCCTGGCTCAAGAGCTCCGTCTCTCCGGCCAGCAGGGCTTTTGCGACCTGGAACTCGTCCACATCCAAAATCCGCCCATCCCGGCCGCGACGGACGAACCTCTCCATGGACGTCAGCTGGTGAAGAGGACGCTCCGCACTTTACGCCGAAGCAAAAAAGCACGGACGTCAGAGGTCGGAGCGAGTGATGCAAAGTGCGACGCGTTCTGAACCCTACCTGTGCACCTGCAGCCTCCACTCTCATCTCAAGCAAGCCTCGGGTAGTGAGGCATCGGAACTCCGAAGGAGTCGACACCCTTCTTGGAACGTCATGTTCAACTGTCAACCTCAAACCACAAGGAAAACTCCAAACATGCGTTCAAGGCACACTCAAGAAGCCTAGCCTTCGCCTTGCATGTAGTCAGGTGGCTTTAGCCGCATAACCCGCGCCCGCGCCCTGGAAAATGTCACCACGCAGGCCTGCTTGCGGAAGAAATCTCGTCCGGAAATCATGCCTCGAGTGCCAGGCACAGTTAACAAAGGTAGCTCGAAGCACAGGAGGCATTGAAAGAACCCTGACACGTGACCCTGCGGCAAAGCCGACGGCGATGGCATAGACAAATCTTGCACTCAAGACAAGGAGAACCTATTCCAGTAAAGCATTTAAACAACGATTCCCGGACACTGAAACCGTACCCCTAAATTTTCTTGATGTTGCCGGACCCAGTGGGCGGCCTGACACCGCTGTCTTGGGAATTTAACTTCGGTCATAGAAAGTTTGAAGGGCTTCTGCACGCCTTTCATGGGCTTTCATACTGTCTATGACTCTTTCATAAGATGCCACCTGGCACAAACAAGCTAGAAGTAGGCCCTGCATGTAGCTGCGGCTCCGTGGGCAGAGCCTTTCTTGACAACTTCCCAGGCTCCCAAAGTCCCGAAACCCAAAGGGTCCCCCATAAGTACCTATGAAGTCGGACGTAGGGTTTCCATGCTTGGAGCTTCGATATATATATATATATATATATATATATATATATATGTATGTGTATATATATATATATATGGTTTGGGTAAGTATTAACCGCATCAGTATTTTAAATGCCACTTATCTTCTGGAGCCGAGACCCTGAGCCCCAAACCGCAAGCTGCGGTGGATTGAGCGTTGCGAGTGGGCGATGGGTGCTGGTGGAGTTCTATGGGTCTGTCATGGAATGGGACAGCTCCGATTTTGACAGAACACCGGCGAAGATGTAAACCAAAGCGCATCAAAACTGCCTATACCCTGTACCAAACACCAAATCCTGCATCATCCAGCTTAAGACCAACAGGTTTTGTACGAAGGACATGCATATTCGAGCCTGCAGGTCTTTACAAGCGATGCAAACAACAGTGTTCCAGCTTCTGGCCAAGCTAGGTCTGAAACTTACCGTCTCTTGCAGAGGCTGAGCCCAATGATTGAATCTTGTATCGACCTCGAAACCTCCGACAGCAAAACAGCAGAAACTCTGAGAACGGTTAGCTTTCCACTGCAGCCGACAATGCACCCACGAGGTTCAAATAGCCTCCTTATTGCACCCCGCGAAGCCTTCAGCCGACACATCCTGCGGCAGCGTGAGGTACATGTGGGGCATCCGCGAGTACGACCTGTCGGCCTGAGGTCGCAGGGCTCGGCCAACTACACTCAGGCAAGCACCTCACGCAAGGTGTCGAGTCCTTTTCAGCTGAGTCCACTTCTAAACAGACGGCCTCAAAAAGTGAAACTACGACACGGTAGTAGCCGACATTGAACTCACATGAACTGGTTTCCGAAAGCACCTTCGTGCTGAAATGATGCAGATGCTCGGCGACTCCTTCGGAACAAAGCTGTATCCCAAGGCGGCTCGCAGCACAATAAAGGGGCCTTAGTGACTAGAATAAGATGTTGGGGGCCCACTATACAATTATAATCCCCCAAATGGTATTGGTTATAATTAAACCACTGCGAAACCCTCTAGTACACCAGAAAAGCCCAGTCAAAGCTGGGAGACCAATAACGATGTATGCCTCCATCCCAGTCTCACGCCTGCACCGTGATTTCCAGGCATCCTGGCAGGAGTCCAAGCAGGGAATGAATCCAATGACTCAGACAGCATGTTCTGAACGGTCATAATCAGAAGAAGCTGTGTGCAAACGGCACAGAGCGAGAGCGCCGCTCCATGTTGCATCTTCAGACACGCGCACAGACTCGAGCCCTTTTTCGTCGGCAACGGCAGCGTGGCGGTCGCAGCGCCCATCTGCCAGAGCAGCAGGGCTCGTGGCTTCAGGGCTCAGGTGTAGACAAACACCAGCGCCGACAGATTCATGATGCTATATCATCACTTATGTGGAGCTCTCTTCTCCCTCCGAATGTTCGATCAGAAGATAAAGGCTATACGTGCATGTATCATATGACATCCACCGATGGTTCACACGATGTCGAAGGGTCTCGAGCTTCGTGGTGTGAAATGCACTTAGTAAATCGGGACACTAAGGCTGTCTGGCGAGGCTTCTGAGCTCCAGAGCAACAAGGCTCATGGTACCGAAGCACTCACAAGAACCGAGCCTGCAAAACTTTTCGAAATGGTTCAAGTGGCCGGGACTTGGACGAGAGATTCAGATACTGCCTTATCACACTTCTGCAGTCTGATTTTTGTTCATGGCAAGAATATAATCCTCTGCAGAAGTTCTCTCGCCCTCCGTGTGCTGTACGGCTGTACATGGAGGCGCTGCATGTGGGAGCCAATTGTAAGCCTCGGCCCCTCCACCAGGGCGACAAGACCCGTGGCTTTCGGACCGCGACGTGGGCTGCGCTCGGAGCAAATTCCCGGTGGCCCGGCTAACGGTACCGCAAACATTCGGGGAGGCTGCAGGGTGTATAACGGGGTTACAGTCAGCAGGCTATCAGATGGGCGATGGGCTTAATTAGAGACGATATTGAAACTAGCAATTTGGATATATTTGGATAGCAAGGCATCCACTTGCAATGTCTATAGTGGCTTTTCACGTCAGGCCTCGTAGACGGGATAGCCCAAACTGGAATCCGTTCGGACACTATCATGGATACCGCCCTCCATTACAAGCAGGGGCTCGTGGTCCGGTGCACCCTCTTCTGCGTCGTCCCTGCGTGGGGCTGCGCGGCGGAGCTTGGGGCGAACACTGCGCTGGAGCTCTTCATTAAAGGTCTCTGTGAGAAGCTCGGCATCCGACTGGAGGGCCAGCAGATGCACCTTCCCCAACTCGTAGATGTTGCCTCGAGTTCGGACAGCGAAGAACACCGTGGCATTGGCTTGTAGGGAACATGCCATTATAAATTACGAGTATAACTATCACGACACTTCGATGCTTTCAACCATGCAGGTTCTATCTTGTGACCTTCACTTAGCCATGATAGCTTTGTTGCACTGGCCTTGCCCCAGCTCCTGCAGCTGTGGCTGGGTCAAGGGCACGAAGAGGGCTTTGATGGGAGACCATTCTGGCGCCACCTCACAGCCGGCCTCCAGCACACGGCGGTGCAAGGGCCACAAGGGCCCGGTGGCATCGAAGAGGATGGCATTGACTTCCTCCGCATTGGCCTTCCGAGTGAGTCGGAAGATCACCACGCCGTCGCCACTCAGAGGCGGATTGTCGCTCTTGCTATTGCGGAGGGCCATGAGGAGATCGTTTGTCGTGTACTGGTCGGGGCCGCTTTCCTTCTCGCTTGTGCCCTCAGGCTGTGCCTGCACGCCGTTGCTAGAAGAGGCAGCGGCGCCTGCAGGCGGCCTTTCTGTGACACCCAAACTGTCAGCTTGCACCTGTGACGTGTGATCCGGCTTGGCGCTCTCAGAATCTTGGTTCTCTCCGTGCACCGACTTTTCCCACCAGTGGCCCACGGAAGGAAGCTCCCCCATACGGCCCTCAAAGGCCTGCAGGAGTGATGGTCTCCCTGTCGCGAAAGTCAACACCGACTTCAACACGTCTTCTGGCACCGATCTCCCTCGAGCCCAGGAGCGCATGGCGAGTCCGGGGCCTGCAGAGCTTGCGGTCTTTCGGAGGGATGCCCACAAGGCCGCGCGAAGGGCCTCAGCTGCAGCAGCCAGGCGCTCCGGGAGCGATGCGATGCTGTTGACGGCGAAGAAATTAAGGTGAATGTCAAGCTCCGAAGAGGGAGAGTCACAGCGATCGCACGGATCGAGGTCCTCCCACACCAGAGGCATCGCTTCCAGGCTCGCTCGCAGGGTCCACTCGGTCGCCTCGATGTCCATCGCCCCACAGAGTCGGCCGCAGTCGCTTTGACCAAAAAGGATCGCTAGGTCCAGCAATGAGTACTCTTCTAGGGGCATCCCACAATAGGAAGCTCCACATCGCCGGCATGTGAAGAAGCCCCTCTGCTCCTTCATATTAAAGGAGCTCAGTGCGAGCCCCGCCCTCTTGGCCCGATGCAGGCGCTCCGAGCTCAGCCCGACTTTGCCGCCGGAATCCTCCTGGAGAAAAAAGGCCATGTCGTCATAATCTCTATGCTTTCGCCAAGGCCCCAGCTGCAGCTGAAGGCCTTCCACTCGCTGCCAGAGCTCCGCGCCTTCGGAAAATACGATGAGTTCCCCAAGCGGAACATCAAAGCGCTCCATCACTAAATGCTGAAGCGCAACACCGGCGGCCAAAGCTGCTACCAGGATATCCTGCTCCTTTATCTCAATAATAAAAGGGTTCGGTCCTGTACCATGTTTGATACTGACAAACTCTTGGACTCTCCATCGCCTGAGTGGGAAGCAGCTGCAGTGCTTGGCGAAGCTTTTGGCCAGCTCCGCATCACCCGTGAGGATGGCAAGGTCGAGGAGGTAGGCAAAACCTTCCTGCGTGACGCTGGCGGGAGAGGCCACCTGAGAACGAAAGGCCTGGAGCAATGCGGCATCGACGGGCATCGCAGCTGTGCTTTCAGCAGCCTCCTTGGCAGCCTGGAGGCTAGCATTCCAATCCCACATCCAAACACCGTCATCCTCCGAGAAGCCCCAGCTGCAGCTTGTACACGTAGTCGGACAATGACAGTTACAATCACCATACGAGATTCTTGGCGGTTGGGCTTTAACGGGCGGAGCAGTAGGAGCAAATGGCAGCATTGGGGGTGCCCACTTTGCCACAGCAGGAGCGGCTTTCTTTGCAACAGCAGGAGTAGCAGAAGTAGCCGGAAGAAACATTGGAGGTGCCTTCTTCGCAGGAGGAATCGTCGGGATCGGGGGTGCCGCTTTTGCCACGTCAGGCGCAGCTACGGGCCGCGAGCTGCCCCTGAAGACACACCCCGACACACCGTGTTCAATCATCGCTGCAGCCGTGCTCTGATACCCGAAGTGACAACACAAGTCGAAGAGGTGCTTGCCGTCGACTTCCTGGCTCAGGAGCTCTGCCTCTCCGGCCAACAGGGCTTTGGCCACCTGAAACTCGTCCAAACTGCAGATCCGTCCATCCCGGCCGCGACGGACGAATCTCTCCATAGGCGACGGCTTCCCAATGTCGACTACACAGAACTGCGTGCCTGGGCGCTGCAAGCACGCGGAGGCATGAACACAAGCCTGAAGATCGACTCGATGCCCTAGGAAGGTCGTGTATAGTCTTCTAGTGCGCACGAACATGCAGAGACACAACAACAAAATCGTC
This sequence comes from Symbiodinium sp. CCMP2592, assembly GCA_905221615.1. Classification (NCBI taxonomy): domain Eukaryota; class Dinophyceae; order Suessiales; family Symbiodiniaceae; genus Symbiodinium; species Symbiodinium sp. CCMP2592. The sequence continues at coordinate 453,389 of CAJNDT010002557.1, forward strand.
AGGTTCATTTGCGAAGCATGACGACTCGATGTAATCAGGGCTATGACCCATCTTTCTGACAAAGGATTGTTTCGAGGCCGCAGTGCCGACCCTCGACATGATATATTTTATATGAGAAATTCGGCAGCCAAAAAAGCGAAGCTATGTCAAGGCACTGCGTGTGGTGTGTTCTGTATTATTTAAAAACCTCCTGTCTTGATCCAAGACCAGAGAATCAAAAGCCCTATAACAAAAGCCCTAACCGAAAAAGCCTATAACCTGCTTCAGCCCTGAACCTGATACGCCCATACCAGACCCCCCGAAACCCTCCTGAGCCCAGGTCTGTCCTTGTCCCGTAGGTGTGCGAAGCGTGTCATCGCGGGACTCGCATCCCCTCGCTAAAGTTTTTAAAGCGTAGGTAGGGTTTACGGATGAAGGTTGAGGGATTAAGCAAAGTTTCCGAGTATGTAGCGTTGAGGGAATTAGGCTTTCGGAGTATGGGCCTATGGGGTTTGTCCGGCTTCTAGGATTTGAGGTTTCGGGTTGAAGGGTTAGGGTTTGAGGTGCGGCTAACAAGCCTTGCAGGGTTTACCAGGACCCTCCTTGTACCCTCACATAGGGGCAAACGGGCCATAAAGGTATGCATATAGTACTTTAGTATAGGATTTCAGATTCAGGGAAGCTGGTGCAGAACTCTGAACACCAATCTTGTGCACCTTCTTCAGCTTAGAGGCTGGGCCGCCAAATAGCTAAACTCACGGACAAAGATTTGAATAAGGAGCCCTTGGTTATCAATTGGGTGGCTGAGGAATCTTATACGATAAAATGATCGTCATTATTCCGACCGCTACATCAAAGATTTGTAGAGACTTCACCAAACCAGACCAGCTCTCCACACTCCCTGCACCCTAAGCCCAACAAGCCCTAAACTCCTGATACAGGGGCCTAGCTAATTTGAAGAAGGCTTCGGCGTACATGATAATTGCAATAATTATCGTAAGGATCCCAAAAAACTAAGAGCTGGCAACCATTTCGGCCCCATAAACCCTAAACCCCTGCAGAACCCTAGACCCTGAAGAACTGAGGCTCGGGACCCACCGGAAGCTCACGATCTCCCAAATGGCCATGTTTCCGTGAAAAAGGGCGGCCTGTCCATCGTTTAGAGCTTTTTGAGTTCACAGAGTCCAGTCCACGGATAGCATTCACAGGACTGCTGTATCATTACCGAATCTAGGAATGCTAGAACCGTCGACTTTCGCGCAGCGTCGAGGTCTGTAATCGTGTAGGAGAAGAAATTGCATATCAACGCTGTCAGTGGGCATTCCATTGCCTTGGATTCTGATGTACAGGCCCTCACTCATCGAGAGCTATAACTAGCTACAACTTTACCATGTGACAGTGTCGGATGTTGGTGCAATCTACCAATGTGCTGCATCCTTTTCACCTTCCTGCCAGGCTCAGTTAACATGCACATTTTCCCGTCTTCAAGCAAGTTTGGCAAAGCTCGTCTGTGCCAAGATCGACGCAGCGCGACCGGGCTGCTTCGCAGCTATGGCGAGTATCCATCCAACAGAGTGTGCGGAGTGTAAATTCTCAAGCAAGCCTCTAACTTAACATTCCACTCGCCTGCCACGTCAAGCAATATGAGGCCCCCAACCCTCAACAGCAGGATTATCAAGCATCACCTCTTGACCTCAAAGCATCCGTCGACCTACCATGAGCCATGGATCTTTTCCCATGCGGTGAGCAATCCATTTAGCAGTCTCTATCGGGTGGAGCACAGCCCGTCCGTGCAGGTTCACTATCAGAAATCCAACAGGCCGAAAGGTGCAGAAGAACCCACGAAGGGCTGCGAGGGTCTGATGGCCTGGGCTTCTTCGGGTCTAGGGCTTAGTGTTCCGGGCCTTCCAAACCTATTTATGTTTCGTCGAAACGCCCCTTGCGGCGTGCAGGAAGCAAGGGCCGGAGATCTGATGCGACTGCGCCTTTCCAATTTGGAATTTTGCCCTCAGGAGCAATGGAGTACTTGAGTCGGTCGAATTCATCGAAATTGACATCAGATCTCTCCGCCGTGCGTCTAAGCACAAGTCATTAACAACAATGTGTCCAGGATTTGGTCTCGGTTGCCTCTTGGGAATCAACATTTGATCTTTCTATACACGGGAACTGTACCTATACTCTACTTGCTGCTCGCCCAATAACCTCACAAGACTAAAAGCTTATCAGTTTCTCCGTACTTGGCAGGTGAAATGATCCGGAGCTGTGGGATGCAATGCAACTGTCATTCAAACACTGGCTCCACATGCTACAGGATTTCGAGCTTATATACGGGCCATTCTAGGGTAATCGAGTTTGAGGAATCTAGAGTCTTATGGTGTTCCGACCTCCAGGACCAAATCCCGTGGAAACCCATTGCAAACACCGGGGAAACTCTCCCAGGAGTCGGGCCCTCGGAACTGCAAGCGACGGACTCTCACAAAGGCTCTTGTTAGGCAGTTTGGGTACGGTCTTCGGTGTGTGCGGGGGTTCCACTGTTTCTATGCAACATCCGGCGTTCCACAGCTTGGGCACAGATTGCAGGACAAGGTGCAGGGACAGGGCTTTTACCAAACCTCCAATTCTCTTCAGGAATCCGAGTAGAGGTCCTTTTCATTTAAACAAAGTAACAAGCTCGGAGTTGAGGGAGTCTCATGCGCACCTGTAGCGCTTAAGCTTGCATCCGTGGAAAACCCAAGGAGTCAGAGGTTCATGCCGAGTCCGGAAAGGGCAGCGTCCAATTTTCATCAGCCTTCGCGGCCACCCTCACTCAGACTCTTTGTCCTTTTTCTTCGTTTTCTTCTCGTCGTCCTTGGAGTCGTCTTTGCCCTGGCAGGCTCACGGGTATCGAGCCAAACAACCAGAAACGCGGAGAACAACAACAGCGAAATAACCAGGAACGACTAAGTAGCAGCGCAAAGCTGCATGACATGAAATATCACAGTTTAAACGCCAAATATCTTGAAAGTGTATTTCGCATATAGTATGTTATGCAATATACAGTACACCACATGGTCTGTTATGATGTGTGCATGTTCGTCATAATGACAGTGCGGTAGAAACATGAGGAGACGAGGTGGCTGTTAAACGTGGCATACTTTGAGCCCACCACGTCCAACAGGATTTCTAAATTGGTTGTTCATAGAAAAACTAAATTATTCAACTCATCAAGCCCTTTAGAACAAATGATATAGAACCTCATAAACCCTACAGACCCCCTTAGCCCAACCCTAACCCCTCTCTCTCTCTCACAGGCACTCGAAGCGTCAGGCCTGGTCGAAGGGCAACATCTGTGCCACTCGTAAAACTACAGATAGGATAACTCTTGAAACTGAAATTAATTAACCTGGCTGATCAGTCGGTGGTCTTCCAAGCTGGTTCAATCGGGCCGCTCGTCTTCGCTCCTTGAGTGTCTGTCTCTGCCTCTCGTGACTTTCTCGTAGTGTCTCCAACCTGGCAGTAGCAGAATCGGCGCAAAGTGCATGAACGGGTTGGTGACTCATGTCGGTCATTGGGTCCAGCTCAACATGATGACCTGGAAGCCTCGGTATACCAGTTCTGCTGGAAAGTGCCATGCTGACATGCTCATCCTGTTGTCGAGTTTGAGCTTGTTCCCGCAACGAGTCCGTTATGGTTATTTGTTTGGCCATTTGTTCTTCGATCTTCTGCATAGCTGTTTTGTAAGTCCTTTCCAGACTCGCCATAATGCTCTCGAATTCAGGTCGCGTCAGGACTTCATCCTCTGTTTGGCAGCAGACAGTGGCAGTCTGAGTTCTTGCAGCGGGAATTGCCTCGTTCAATTCGATCGTTGTGTGATGACGGAGACTCTGTCCAGTAGTGTATTGAGAAGGATCCATCACCAGTACCAAAGCCAAGCGTAGATGTTGGCAAGCTGCTGATTGACCCAATTTCCGAGCACTTCGCAGTCCATACCCCAAGCAAGAAATGAGCTTCTGCTGAGGAGATGCCATGTCGCCACGATTGACTTGCACAAACTGTACAGGGTTCTGCCCAAGTATGAGCCTCGCATCCAGAACGGCTCGAGCCAAAGCTTGAGCCGTAGCCATTTTGCAACCCTAACCCCTAAACTTTCGATCTACCCTACCGAAACTCAACCCCCTTAACCCCTTCAACCCACGCGGAATTCAGCTCCTTAAGCAAACCCTAAACCCGAAACCCTTTTAGCTTGGGTACGGCCCCCACTCAGTAGTAGTTGTATAACAGTCATAATATAGACATATTAGGACCTTAATAGTAGCCCTTTCTTAGACTATTGCTGCATGGGGGCCGTACCTAACTTTCAGCTCCCTACACAAAGAAAAGGCCCTTCATAGTAGATACTTCAGCCCCAAAGTAGTCCCTATATAGGTACTTTAAGGCCTAAGTATTATATACTATATATATATATATATATATATATGCCCTAAGGGTCCATGTATTCATATAGCATATACTTGGGCCCCAATGTACCTAAATAGGGACTACATCAAGGCCAATGTATATACTATATGAGTACATGGACCCTTAGGGATGGGTACATGGAGCCTTAGGGACAAAGAAAAGGCCTGCTGGAGCTGCTCCAGCTTCTTGTCGGCCTCGGCGGATGCGTAGAGGTCCTGACCTTCGTCTTTCACCTGCCGGTACACTTTAAAGGGTATTAGGGGTGTAGGGTTTAGGGTCTGGGGTTACAAAACAGGGTTTTAGGATGTTTTCCGGGTTTTTCAGGGTTTACCTGCGCCCCCGAAATGATTTTAGGGGCTTTTAGGGTTCACCTGGGCCCCAAAAGAGTGTAGAAGAATAGCGTTTCATAGTTGATGGGCCATTGCTTTACTTGCTTTTTGGGGGGTTGAGGTAGGTAGGGGCTGAGAAGTGAAGGGCTGCGTTGAGAAGAAATGACGAGGCGGACATCCTGCTCCAAAGAGACAGCGCCGCTCCCTTCGGCCTCCGGCGGAGGTGGTGGGGCCTCCTCCTTCACCTCCGGGGGTGCCTCGAGGTCCTCTGGCGTTCGATAACGGAACAAGGGTTTGATTTGCTGTTATTATGTAAGGCTTTGCTGGGGTTCAGAGCCTGTGGGGTTGAGGTGTTCATGCCTTTGGACTGACGTGGAAGTCTGCTTGGTAGCTTCCATCTCGACGTCTTCACGTCTGCTTCCCAAGGCTTCGAACAAGACTAAACCTGAATATTCGACCCTACACTCGCCGAAAATCAGTCACCTCATCGCTTCACTCTCCATTCCACAGTGGCTCCTCAATGTCTTCCTCCTCAGCTCCCTCCATGGCCTGTTCCTCTTCTTCGAACATCGCAGCTTCGGCTTCCCTCAGATAGCGGAAGTGCCCATGGCCACTTTGTTACTGTGATTTGGGTTTCTCTCGGGACGCTCTGCGTCGAAGAGACACGGAGCACGTGTTCCCCAACAGCTGAGTTCCTGGCTTCTGCTCCTGCAGGATGGGTTGACAGCTTGTAAACACTGCGGACCCCAAAACAGACGTGGGCAGCGGCAACTGTTCATCGACAGGCCCATTCAAAACTGTGAAACACTCAAGTAAAGCGAGCAAATTGACACAAGTAAGTTGATCTCTTTACCTGGCTTCATGTATGGGAGTTTCAGGCAAAAGGGCGCCGCGAACAACGGACCTACAAAGCAAAAGCCGCGTTCTAAGGATCTCTCCAAAGGACCGCTACTGTAATTGCGATGTATCATACGGAGACTCGGCGACAAAGCGCAGCCAATGCCTTGCACAGCTGCATGATGCGCTCACGAGGCATCTTCACCTGATCAGACTGAGATGAACAATCGTGTGAGCAGCATCCAAGGTCTTCTTGAGGAACTGCAACTATCAGTTCCCATATATAATGTAAAGGATGGACAGCATTGCTCATGCCAATCCCTGCAGTATCCCCATCATGGCAACTCAAGTTACGTTGCAAATCTTCGAGTGACCGACTTGGTGGCTAGAGACATGTAAGCCCCTCCTGGCCCTAGCAGCATTGTATGGGTAGCTCTTTGCAAAAACTTTTTTTGCAATGGGCTTCTTGCTTCGCCACCCGATCTTGTGCCCCATGGCAAACCTGCAGTGCCCTTCTAAGTCTTGGCTACAACGAGCGTCGGCAGTTCCAGTCAAGGTGTGTCTCAGCGCTCGTTAAAGATCGAAAGCAGAACGGAAGGCCTTAAACTTCAATTTTATACAGGGCTCCACATCAAGTGCCGACCATCAAAGCCAAACAGTTAGCCCAGCAGTCCCACAATCTGGAGCCTCGGCGCCCATGAACACCCAGACGGAGCACACACCTCAGACTATCGAGTGGAGGAAAAAGTAAAGCCTCATCGAGCTCCGTAATTAACGTGTGCAAATTTGCACGGTTTAGGATTTTAGGGTTTAGGGCTTAGGTGCCCGACGCCTTCTTCTTGGATACTGCTCGAGTGTTGTTACGCCTCTGCAGAGTACTGTCGCGCGGAACTCTGATAGGAACGATGCAAAGACAGTATACCTAGAGGCTCCATAGTAGTTCCTTTTTGGGATTACCTTATAGGATTCTAAATATGAACCCCAAAAAGGAACTACTATGGAGCCTCTAGGTATTACGCAACTGGGAAGTCGATTCCCCATCAATTCCCGATCAGAAGTTCGGCCATCTCCCATGACATCGCTAAGGGTCCATGTGGGAGTTTCTGAAAATAGGGGGTACCTTTTTTGGGGGTCCTTATAACAAGGATCCTACTATTTAGGGTACTAAAGTAGGGTCACCCATTTTCGGAAACTATATAGCATATACTTGGGCCCCAATGTACCTAAATAGGGACTACATCAAGGCCAATGTATATACTGTATGAGTACATGGACCCTTAGGGTATTCTTGAAATGACAATCAGCCGTAGACTCGAAACCCAGTGAATCCGAAACAGCAGCCAACAGATCGCGAATCTTCTACAGCCCTCCACCAGGACCCCCAAAAACCCGTTAGTGAGTTTTGGGGGTATAGTAGCGAGTAGTTCGGGGGTCGACGTATACACTGTTCGTATCAAGTTATCCCCTGGGGCCGCCGACTGTCAGGCAGCGGGAAGACCTGCTCCAAATCGGGCTCGGTCGAGGGCTTCGGACTTAAGGGGGTTTGGGCTTGGGGTTTAGGGTTGCTTTCTGGTTGAGGGCTTAAGTTTCTTGGGTTTAGGGCACTGTAGGGCCCAAAATGAACTCCTGTGAGTGGTCCATCTGATGAAGACCCTCTACATAATCCAGAGCCGATGAAAACACCTGGTCACCTAGCCATACCCTCTACCCCACTGCAATTGTGAAGAACCTCATCCGCTACAAGGCCGGGCGAGAGGACGACAAGCATCGAACGCAAACTGACAGGCGGAGAACCTGAGCTACAGGGTAGAAGAGCAGCCTTGTATAATTGAATGCAATATCGAAGACTAGAGAATTGGACTCTTGCTTTCTGGAGTCGCTAGAGAAAAAACGGAGCCCGAAGGACTACCGTGATCAATTATTCAAGCCTCCGGGCCCCTATTATTGTGACTTCGTTGAGAGAATTAGAGTTCGGTCTCCAGCCTTCGCGACAGCAAAGAAGAAAATGTCATCTGAGGGGTACCGGAAATACTCCTGAGCTCTCTACATCAGAAGGCATTTAAAGAACGATAGGCCGGCTTGCAATGCGAGTGGAATGGACCTACATGCGAAAAATGCAAGTTGTTCGTTCCGGATTCAAGGCAGTCCTGGATAGGCTTGCATCCCATGATGCACTTTCGAATCTCCTGGCACGCGCATGATTCGAATATCACTGCAGCCATGCAAGGCGACGACTTACCCCTGCTAACTGTACAGAAAAACGATGTGTAGCTGATTCGCAACCCAAAGCTAGCTCTCGCAGACCCTGAACCTTTACTTACCTCGCCGGCCCGCGACCAAGCGTGCGCTTCTTTTTCTTCTCTTTGACGCCCCCGAATTCCTCAATCCTTATGTAGCCCGACCAACCACCGACCTAAAGCCTCGGACGCTTACCTCGCCACATGAAACCGCCACCCTCAAGGGTGCATCTTAAGAACTGAACTTGCTTATCCCCCTCCTTGGCTACCTGGATAGGGTTCCAAGAACATTAGTCTCCAGCTGGCCCGTTTTCAGAATCCCTCCTCTAAACCCAACACACCCTACATACTTTTCAATACCCTAAACCCTCATCTCTGGAATCCTTCAAGTCCGAGCTGGAGAAGTGCAGCGGGACCCCGCTGAGAACCTGGGAGTGGTGCTCATGTGAGGCTTTTCATGTACACACATGTGCCGACTGTGCCGGGCCGACTTTGAAGCTATGGTCTCTATGTGGGGCTTTAGGAAGCTTGGATAGTTGAGAGTGTTTGGACTCATGCGCTCATGTCTGTGGTAAGTTCATGGTGTTAGAAAGCCTTGCAGGGCTTTCCGTGGCTGTGGGTTTCAAGATTCCCTTTTGGAACTGATTGGGCTTTCGTCGAGGCTCTCTTGTTGATGTGGTTCCTTCCCTTGACTTGTTAGGCTCATTCATGTTCGAGGGCCACAACGCTTCAGTCAGGGATTTGCGGCCTCAAACTGCAGGGGATTTCGGCGCTTCTCTGTTCCCGCGAGGAGAAGGATCCAGGCTCTCTTTTTTTCGGGGCTCGTAGGAACCGAATGTCCTTGCTGATGATAAACAAGCATCCTGAATGCTCTAATTCCAGAGTTTACGGTGGGTTTGGCACCATGAACCGTTGCTGAGGAGGCCGCGTGATTCTCTTTGACGGCCAAGTAGCGGCCTTAGAAGACCGAGGTACAGTCTAAAGATAGGCTTGTCGTGTATAACGATCAGAATAGGGATTTTGGGAACTTGATAGAAAACAGTAGTTCAAGGACTATACATGCACGTAAATGAAGTTACTAATCACCAGAGAGAGCTCCGAACATATCTTGCATCTACGCTGGCCTCCCAATTCGGTGAACAACAGACCGATTGTTTTTCGGAGATCCGTGGAGCAACAACTATGCACTGCGAAGGCTGCCAAGGACCATTAAACCCTGAACCCTGAACCCTAAACCCTGAACCCTATAAGCCCTAAACCCTAAACCGTGGTCACACTGAACCTCTTCAAGACTCTAAAACCCTCTACTTCCGATATGCCTTGCTGAGTTTGTCGATGCTGTCCGTGTTTCAAGGCTCCAAACGGATCGTCAGGGCCTGCCTCTGGCCTACATAAGTCATAATTCTATATATATATATATGTATATACATATACATATATATACATGTATATATATATATATATATATATAAACCTTCAAAATCCCATGAATCAATCCAGGCCCAAGAACGCGACTCCCACGACTTTCGTGCCTCCGGAGCTGAAAGGCTGCCTTGTGCATCTAGGATGCCCCCTACCTTAAGCCGGAATAACCAACCTTTTTAGGGTCCCTTATTATGATTTCCTCATATAAATCCTTAAAAAGGTAGGTTATTCCGGCTTAAGGTAGTCCCTAAACCCTAGTCAATCCCTAAACCCCCCAAAGTAGGTAAAATAATGGCCCAATACCTACACAAGGTCATTACACTACATACTTTGGGGGTCCAGGTCCCTATAAGGCACTGGCGTGCACCTTTCAAGTCTGATTTCTCCTTCCAGTGCTTCTTCCAAGCATCACCTGGGTCATGGGCAGTCGTGTGTTGCGAAGTCTAGCAGGGATTGAGGGTTCAAAGTGCAGGGGTTTGGGCCCCATAGCCTCAGGGTCTGAGTCTAAGGCGTTGGTCTCTTGGGGAAGTTGCGGAGTTGAAGGACTTGAGACTAGAGATTTTGGGTTTGGGGTCTTCATTTAGTATGTAGGACTCCGAATAGTGGCACTGCTTGTGCTGGTCTTTTGGAGCTTCAGAAAACAGAGGACCCGACTCTATAGAATCCGAAATTGTGTGGTGGCAGAAGTGGTGCTGGTGGTGGTGGTGGCGGTGGTGGTACTGTCGCTTCATTATTGTGTGGTGATCTATCTTATAGCCACAATGACCAAACGTCGAATTCCGCTCGTATGGACGCAGCCTGCCGGCTAAACTGGCACAAAATGCATCTCCAATGCCATGCGCTCGCAAGAAGGATGCTGGGCCCTGGACGGCACGACCTCGAGAGACCAGGATGGGTCAGGCTTTCGGCTTGGAGGTTTGGGTTTGGGAAAAGCCCCCAAGACTGAGTCAGGTTAGATGCTTTGGCCACTCTCCAGCATGCCGAAGCGATTATTTGGCCGTACTCTACGACAAATGCTGGCTGATGGAATGGCCCTGATTGCATGGCACGCGAAGGCGGCACCGGTCCAGGAACATTTCTTTTCACTGCACCGACTGGATTCTGCTTGCAGCAGGACTGCCGGATATCATGCTGGAATATGACCGATAGTCTCCATTGTAACATTGTAGTTCCTTCTTATAGTTTAACCAATTTTATATTAAGGATCCTAAAAGGTAACCCCAAAAAGGAACTACAATGGAGACTATAGGGAGGTCATGACACCGTCCCCATCACAGGGATGCCCAACTGTTGTCTGACTCACCTGCTGAGCTCCCGGGCGATTTGTACTCGGCTGCATTGAAGGGAGAGGGTGCGCCCCAAGGCTTCAGCGGCTTGTCCTGCTGAGCATCGATTTTGTTAGTAGCACTTCGGGTGATATTTGTGTTTAGCACGTACTGCTCAGAACAGTTGCGAGGAGGAAGTTAAGAGCATTACAGCTCGGTGATATGGCATATTCTGAACTGATAGAACAGCAGCTCAATCATGCGGGTCCGAATCGTCATGGGCCCAATCCACGTCCAGCACGCACTCTTTCTCCAAGTGACCCCTCGGCTGCTGCAAGTGCCAGTCCCGGAGCTGCGGGCAAATGAGCTGTAATCTATGGCCTCACTTACCCTCACTTACTTGTACACAACATACTGGAACTTCCGCTTAAAGCCCTTCGTAATGAATTGCCAGCTTCGATCATCTTCCAAGTCGGTGTTGTTGTCAAGCTTTCTGTCGGTGTCCCCGTCACTTACAAAATTGTATGTGTGTATGCATGTATGTACGTATGCCAAAATGTGTATAGTCATGCAGTCGTCGTACGAGAACACAGGTGTCCACACAAACAAAACATGAAATGATGGAAACAAGCACAAGCAAATCAATTATAACCACTTCATCGGCTGTGTATACAAAGCTTACAGTCAGCAGGATGTGCAGGTAAGGCTGGATGCGCGGATGTTCGTGTGCATGCATATATTCTGGTACAAGTACGTTACATGCGCTGTGCAAGTAAAGTGCATGCACAGTTACACTGAAGCTTGGTGTAGCTCATGACAGCGAAGCTTGAAAAACGAACCTCGGCAAGCCCAAACCCTCACATTGAGCGTCTTACTGTAAGTGTTACGAGCCCCGAACCCCAAGCCCAGAATCCAAAAACACACAAAACCGCTCCAAAACACACAAAACCGCTCCATGCTAAAGACCCAAAAAGACCAGGGCCCTGGCAGGTAGGTGCGGAGAGCCTCGTCGCGGACCTCACTGTCCTGGAAGCAACGGTTTAGGGTTTTTTGGGTTTCGACGCTCACGATAGGGTTTTGGGTTTAGGGTTCAGGGCTTATAGGGTTTATGGGGTTTAGGGTTTTAGGATTCAGGGTTTAGGGACTCAATCAGGCATGTCTTGCGCCCTCGCAGCTCGGACATGCCTGACGAGGTCTCGGTCTCGAAAGTCAGGCATGTTTCAGTTTTTGTTTTTAATAGGCTCTTTTCCATGTTTCAGGGTTTGGGGTTTAGGGTTTAGGCATGCAGTGCTGCAACCGAAGTTCCTAAGTTACCCAAGATTAGACCGAAATAAACCCTAATTATAAGCATCACTGCTACGGACTGCAAGCGCTAAGCTGCAGATGCCTGGGGGATCATAGCTGTGCCAACATACCCGGGTAAAAGAGCACCTTCAAACCCAAAACCTCTTAGTATATCGTAACTATTTAAGCCACTTCAGGTTTTCACACCCGGCCCTCTAAACCCTGAACCCGTTTTCCTAGCTGGCAGCTCCATCCTCGTAGGCGCTCTCGAAGCCGATCCGCATGCGGATCATTCGGATCTGCAGGGTTTAGGGAGTTGGGCTTTGTAGGGCGGAGGGTGTAGGGTTTTGGGATTTCGGGCTTTGGGTGGGGTTTTGGGTTTGGGTTTTTGACGGTTTGTTCTGCCACAAATCGGACAAGCCAGGCGAGGTTCACAGGTGCCGGTCGGCGTGATCAGGGTTTGGGCTTTAGGGCCGAGGGTTCAAGGTTGGGGCAGGATGCCCTCTGCGAAGAAATGTGCAAGGATCCATGCGCGTAGTCAGTACATAGTTTTTTGTGTGGAGAGCTGAAGGGCGTTCCTTTGTAAGTAAGTATTCCACGGCTTAAATGGAGATACGTACTTTTATCGCTTCAGGCTATACTAAACTATGTATTCAGGTACATGAGCCATTCCGGAACAGGGTGGCAGATGATGTCTTCCTTGCGCGAACACTGACAGCAATGTGCCACATCGCCCGACGCCAACACTTCAGCTCGGGGCAGCCGTAAAGCTCCATAGACCATTAATCAGCAACTGGAGGCCTATAGGGGCCATAATTAGAATAGGGATATACTATCCTCTTAAGAAGGATGGAGCCTCCAACATAGCATAGGTAATTACATATGCCCTTATATTAGGGGATGTCTGGGGCGGCAACACTCTCTTTCAGCTCGTTCTCGATGCTCTTTTCCAGCGTGTCTGCCGTGAAACTCGACACCTTTGGACCTCGGCCCAGCTACCCTAGGAGCCCTACCTATAGTCTCCATTGTAGTTCCTTTTTTTTGTTTTAACCAATCTTATATTGAGGATCCTGAAAGGTGACCCCCAAAAGGAACTACAATAGAGACTATAGGTATAATTAGAATAGGGTCTGTGTCTTGGGGTATGTATTCCATAATTGTAGTAAGGAGCCGCCCCCAAAAATTGTAAAGGTGACTTCGCAAAACTGCAGAGGTAATTCTACAACATTTGTAGAGCTAATTATGAAGGCCGCTTGAGTACGCCAGCAGAGGCCATAGCAGAGGCCCAAGCCTTGCGGGATCTGCAACCTGGAACTTAAACACCGAGACTACTGTATCAGAAACGAAAGCACAACCAAACCACGGGTTCAGGGCTTGATTTGGGTTACAGGCTGAGAGGCGGAACTGTGTGTGAATAGGAGAGGCGGAACTGTGTGCGAACAAGAGAGCGAGGAATCCATAGCCTTCGGATTGCAAAACAAGTGCCAGCTGGCTGCAATATGCCTGCCATGGCATCCCTTATAGCACCTTTATCCGGATCCCTTATAATCCTTAAAGGAACCCCTGAACCCCTGTAGATCCCTTGCAAGGAACCCCTAAATCCTTTATAGTACCTTTATACCTGTGGGGCATCGAACCCTAAGGCTTCAATAAACCTTTGTCGCTAAACCCTCACAGCTCCAAAGCGAAACACTTCCCCAAGGCCGTCGCCCACCGGAATGGCGACTTCCTTCAGGGCATATCACGACTTCCGAAGGGACACAAGCAAATCCAACTTGTATACAAACAGTTTGGTCTTCTCCGTAAAAGACCAAAGGGACAGCTGGGACGAAGGAGAGCTACACAGGCTTTTGGGTCGGCGGAAGGGAAACCTACAAAAGACTTGTAGTCCCTGAAACATGTCGCGGGAAGTCGTGCAGCCAAACTTCCTTTCGTCCATGAGTCGGGCGCTGACTGGCAAAAGTGGTGTGGTAAGAACTGCCCAAGCTCGACTCAAGTGAGACGATGCAGTTACTCCTTGAATGCTTTGCGAGTACAAGCTCAGAACGCACATGTTCCTAACCTTCCCCGCAACTTCACACAATTACACCTGACATCGCTCTAAACCCCAACACGAATAAACATCCGAAAGACCCTTGAGCTCAGCAGCTAAACAGCTAAACGCCAAACCGCCATGCTCAGAAATCGACGAGCCCCACCGTCATGAACTCTCTCTCTCTGTCTCCCCCTCTCTCTCTCTCTCTCTCTCTCTCTCTCTCTTGTCAAATCCTAAGCCGTCCTTGCCCAAGTACATCTGCTGCTTCAGATCGGACCCGGCAAGACTGTGCCAGGAGTTGCGGTCCTCAAATGCACCGGTGTTGTCTTCACAAGAGGGGCCGATTCCGCTACTTTCGGGGTCTTGGTGTACCAAGAGCTGTAGGAAAGGTGCTGGAAGGGTTCCGGCTTTATGGCGGGTTTGGAGGTCCGGGTTGTAGGGGGGCTGAGGGGCTACAGTTCGGAAGTTGATGGCTTTGGGCTCCGGGGTTTGTGTGGTTTATAGGGCAGTACAGGGTTCGCTACTTTGAGGCAAAAGGCTTTCTATGCAAGGCAAGTGGCAATTTCCATGTCGTAGTAGATGCACGCCTCAGAACTTCGGTCGGATGGCAACAGTAATGTAGGGGCCTGAATAATTAGAATAGGTTTTATAGAAGTTTTAGGGGGGTGCAGCAACAGCACTGCTTAAGAAATCATTGGCTTGAGGAATTGAGCCCCTGGGACAGCTGTGCCACAAGATACACACACACACACACATATATATATATATATATATATATATGTATATTCATTTCTTTATGTCCTGCGCGGATTCAACAATAGGAATTCCAGGGTACCCTGGACTCTGCTTGCCAACTTATTCTTTGCTCTGTTCATTCTGTCTTCGCTGGTGTTGTTCGCACAAAAAAGGAAACCAAGAACCTAAGGGAGTAGATTTCGTATTCCAAAAGCTCGGCACCAAACCCTTACAAGGGAAACCAAGAAATGAGAGCGCAGGAGGGCTCGAGCCTGCAGCACTTTCCGTTCCAGCTCATGTGCTTATCCCCTTGTTCTCAAGGCATCATAAAACCCTTACTAGGCAAGCCCAGAACCCACCAAAATAAGAAATCGAGCCCCTCGATTTCTCAAACTTAAAAAACCAGGGGCTCGATTTCTCATTTTCGCAGGGTTCTGGGCTTGCCTAATAAGGGCGTAATAAAGCCTTAATTAATAACAGCTTTGGACGGCTTTAGAAGCTTGGCAAAGGCTTGTATATATAAGGCTTTGCCATATAATTTGGAACTAAAACCACCGAAATCAAAAATTGAGGGGCTCGATTTCTCAAATTCAAGAAAATGAGGGGCTAGATTTCTTATTTGGGTGGTTCTGGGCTTGCCTAATAAGGGATTAATAAGGCCTTAATAGCAGCTTTGGAAGGCTCTTGAGGCTTTGTAAGGGCTTAAGATGTGTGTAAAATAAGCTCTGCCATACAGGGAAAAACCACCAAAATAAGAAATTGAGAAGCTCGATGTCTGAAATTTAAGAAATTGAGGGGCTCGATTTCTTGTTTTGGGGGGTTCTGGTAAGGGCTGATTACAAGCTGGGGAAAACATGGGATTGATGTGATGGCGTTTAAGGATTTTGAAGGATGCCATGCCCGAGTGGATAAGCACATGAGCTGGAATGGAAGGTGCTGCTCCTGTGCTCTCATTGTTGCATTTGTCTGTTTTTGCTGCCGTTCAAACTAAGAAATTTGGGTTAAGAAACCCAGGGTACCCTCAAATCCCGAAACGCTTTTTTTACTAAACAAAGGTGTGCTTCAAACTTAAGAAATCGAGCCTCCTGAACAATTAACTGTTTCTTAACCGGCGCTGTCGCTGTATATTCAAACTATAAACACAAGAAGGAACCCCCCAAAAAACCCTATTCTAATTATTAAGGCCACTATATTATCACAAAAGAAGTCACTTTGGCTTGAAGCGATTAGGGAAGTCTTGCTGTCACCTGCGGCGATGAAGCCGGGGCTTCATTGCGCAGACTGTCATTTTAAAGCATAGCCGTCACCCGTGGCAGCGAGCATGTCTATCTGCCATATATGGGACTTTCCGAAAATTAGGGGTACCTTATTTTGGGGGGTCCTTATAATAAGGATCCTACTATTTAGTGTATTTTAAGGTACCATAACTTAGGGTTCCTTATTTTCGGAAACTCCCATATCATATGTACCTTCAACGTCCTGCACAGGACGTCTCAAATTTTATCAGACTGGCCGGCTTCACGCATCCAAGATGCCGGGTGATGGTTCAGCAGATTCCCATACACATCATAGCCGTTGAAGATAACCTTGCATTGCCGGGGTCAGGTTCTGGGCTCAATTTCCTCAGAGGCCCGGCTTCCAATTTTGCAGGTTGCTGGGGTATTGGTACAATGACTGTTAACCAGAGTTGTCGGGAAGAGGAACACGCTACGCAGGGACCGGGACGCCAGAAAAGGAACCGTTGACATCACACGAAGCATTTCCTGCTTGAGATCAGAAGCAAAACATATCTGCACTTCATCTACGTCGGGCCCCTACACCTCCACATTGCAACTCCTAAAACCTCTATCTAACGTTATGTAACTGTAGCCCTTGTGAGCCTAAGCGATTTGTAGAAGCGCCTTCCTGTGAAAACCAAGCCTGCATAATAAATGCTCTCGGCGATTCCGCTGGAGGTTTCCGCTCGTTCCGCTTATTTTTGCTTCGGCTGTTTGCTGTGGATCAGCTGCTCTAAAGCAGAATTGCTCTTTCGCAGTTGTTGTCTGAAATGAAAAACGCTCTTTGGTTGATCCCGGTGATTCACTGGAGACACACGTATTCGGGATCAATAATGGCTTCTATATGGTATGTCTATAAAGAAGCAGCATATAAGACCCTTTCTTGCACAGCACGGCCTCGCAGTCGCAGGCTCACAGCTCACAGCAACGAGCTCGCACATCCACATCATGCCGTAGATAAACCTTCGAATCCTTTACAAACCCAAACTATATATATAACCTTACATGAACCCTATATAGAGATATCTAAAAGCCCATATCATAACTTATAAGTATATATACATCAATATGTATACAACCACGTGCCTGCTTGTCGAGAGCGAGTGCTAAAAGTACCTATGCATCTCTCTTTATATATATGCACAATTTACATAGTTCTTTTATAGCAACCTATCATATCCTCCATCCCTGTAAACCGTATATACTATACATAATTAATTAAACCCTCGATCAAGCCCATATAAGCTTTGAAACTCCACCCTATATAACCCTCATCCCTGGTGGATGGCGAGCACGAGCGTTGATTTGCCAGCTGCCGGGCGCCCGGACTTCTAGATGTAGACGAACCTTTAAATAGACCCCTAGCTAAATTATAGCCTGAACAACTTGAGGTACACATGGTATCGGAAAGATAGGAAGTGCATGGAACCCGTATTTATTGGATAGTCGCATCTTAAAGCCCGGACTTCTTGTAAAGGAGTCTCAAAGCAACAAGGTAGTGTTCGATACTCCTTCGGGTAGCTTTTTTTGGTGAGACCCTCCTCGAGATCCTGGAGACTTTGCCTATGAAGTCCTCATTCCCTTCAGCATTGAAAACTGCGGCAGCATTAAAAATGACCTCGTGGCTTAAATCAACCTGATCTTGCATGTCCACCAACACGTGATGGAAGTAGTGGACTTTGGGCTTCAAGGAGAAATACCGCTTCTTATCTCGTATGCACTTGTTGGCCAAGAACACGTAGCCCCTGAAAAGGCGAAGCCCAGATGCGATCGAGAATTTCGCACAAGGAGGAGAGTAAAAACAACCGTGCGAGTGGTACGTTCCGATGAAACACAAGGCTCCTTGCACGGCCTCCAACATCGCAGACAAAACCAGCGTGTGGCTGGCCTCCTTTGGAGACCGAAGCTTCAGTCGCAAAAGCCATTCCAGGAACTCTAAGACTACCACCGAATCTGACCCTTTGCCACTCATGAACGGGTATTTGGTAGCCTTGTCCCGATGGAATGAAAGCTTGGAAAACTTCCTGAGTCCAGAGCTCTTCTTCGAGGCTGACAACCAAAGTTTGAACAGGCCGAAGGCTCGGGATAGTCTGGCGTTCATAGACCAAGGATCCCCGGGGTTATCTAGATACTTCATCTCGCACAAGAGCATGAGGATACCTGCATTCAAATCCTTCAGGAATCCGAATTTGCAAGTGTGGAAAACATCCTTCCTGTACAAAGCGGCTCTCTTCGTGGATGCAAACGGAATCCGATTCAAAATCGGCAACTCGTCCCAGGGCTCATCACTATATAAAGTGCTTCTCCAGCCCGGAGTGTCCCGAGTGTCGATTCCAGGGATTCCTGGAAACCCTGCTTTGCAATCTGGACAAAAGGGATAAGTCACGGTAGTTCCTATATTTTGATAGGATCGGTTCAGGTAGGCGGTTTCTAGGAAGAACTCTAAGTCGCCCTTCACCCCTATGACCGCACAGCGGTAAGTGGAACCACCGTGCAGCACACCCGCGTGAAACAAATCGGTCATCTCTCTGGCAACTTCCTCCAAGTATGCATCTATGAGGCCTGGATGGGCTTTGAAGACTCTCGACGGAATGCAAGTGCCGAGCCAGTGACTCAGATACACGTGGCCCTTGAGGTTGTGAGGTATGCTTGAAGTCTTGTATGGCAGCGAGGGACCGACTCTCCTACGTTTCCGGGGACACTCAGCATCATCTAGGATTTCGGGATTGTGTAAGGCCTGGGCCCTTTCACTGCAGCTCTGGTTGAGTTTCCCGCCGGTTTCGTGGCGAGGGGGAGCAGCAGATTTTGCTGCCGCCATACGGCAATGCAGCGGCAATCCGAATGCCGTCTCCCATCCGAAGCAGTAGATTGGTTGCTTAGCCAAAGTTCGCCCCTTATCCCCGTGTAAAGCTACCGGTAGGATCCGTTTCCTCTCATCTTCAGTGAAGGTGCTAAAGATTTCGTGCTCCGGATGGTACAGACGGTAGCCTTGCCAAAACTGCATGCAAAGATTCTCTTGTTCGGGCCCGAGGTCAAAACCACCGTACAAAAGCTTCGGGTGAGTCTTCAGTAGGAACCCAAAGAAGTCCTTGATTTTGATGTAAGGAAGATTGACCGGCCCCCCATCAGCATCATCATGGTGCAACTCCGATATCGGAACACGTAGTCTCAAATGAAACCGCTGAAACAGCCTCTGAGAATCCCTTTCACCATTGGACTTACCAACCTTGCATGCTTGCCCTATGGAGCTGCAGCCTGAGGCGTTGCCCAGATCAGCAGTGAAAGCACGAGCTATGCGGCCAATGTCAGCAGCCGGAGCCTTGGATGGCTCGAAAGTAAAGTCATGGTTTAGGGGCATACGTAATATTTGAGGCACATAGCTGTACACACATAAAGAGTGTGCATGCTGCATGGGGCTGGGGTTTCCTGAACTGCTTAATTTAGCGTATGATTAATGGTACCTGCATATCAGAATTCGGGGCTGATCGGGCAAAAGACAATCTAGAACTAATATACATATACATACATACATATATATATATATACAAACAATGGAAAAGCCCCAAACCTGAGTAATGTTCGTCGCCCTGTGATGCCCCGCGATCAGTATACTATGAAGCAATCAGCGTGCAATCGAACTGGTCTTAATTGCAGGTCGTTTATGTATAGAGCTTTATTGGGGAGGCATAGATTGGATCAGGATCAATCCCCGAAAAAGCAATTGTGTGCACTCGAACCATCCACGAAAGGGCATGATGGGCTGGGCTTACAAGGGTACTACACAGTTGGGTTTATTATAGATATAGCGACTATATAAAGGCTGCCCGGGAAGGACATTGCGTGCAATCGAACCGTCCAGCGTATAGGGTTTTTAAGGTTATAAGGGTTAATTGAATTTGGTGTGTATATAATACATATGTATATAAGTTATTGGGTTTTGAAAGAATGAGATAATTGGATCGACTGTGTAGCAATTATGTAGGGATGCCGTTCTTAGGTGGGGTTTATTACAGGGTTTATACAACTATATATAGGGTTTATAAGCCCTTGGGGTTTATAAGGGTTCAGGGCTTAAAAGGGTTTAGCCTGGAGACCCCATCCACGACACTCTGTGCGAGTGCCTCAACGGCCTCCGTCTTCTGGGATTCGTCTCTGCCTGGCATTGCAACACAAACCGGCTTGATAAGGAAACGACATCATTCAATCAGAACGGTATATACTGCATGAACCCCTTTTTAAAAAACGTCGCAGCCGAAGGTCCGCGTGATCCAGCATCCTAGGTCATGCCAGGAGTTGTTTCGCACCCGAGTGCTCGAGCATCCTAGGTCATGCCAGGCGTTGTTTCGCACACGAGTGCTCGAGCATCCTAGGTCATGCCAAGAGCTCGAAGGACCCCCGAAAGCTGACCTTGTTTGCAGATGCCGCATGCAGTAAACATATGATCATGTATCCCCGGGCCGAGCTCTTAGCATCTACTTTGTCCTGGGCTTCTTTGTGGAGCCACCAGCCAGAACCGGCGTTCTCTTGCCCTTCGCCTTCGCCTTGGGTGCCGGTTTCTCCTCTGCCTCTGGCTTCTGCTCCTCCACCGGAAGCAGCGTCCTGCACAAAGGTCTCGATTGGGATGCTCGCATGTACATGTATGCATGTGTGCACGTGTGCCTGTGTGTATGGCATATATATATATACATATATATATATATATATATACATACATACATACATATATATATATATATATATATAAATGTATAGATACATGCCTAGGCACATTTCTGTGAGCGTGCATGCAAGATGTGTGTGTATATATATATGTGTGTGTATATATATGTATATATATATGTTGTATGTGTATATATATATATATATATATATATGTAAGTTTATATATGCATGCGTGTGTGCGTGTTTATGTTGCACTGACACGTAGCCGGCGTCCTGGCACGGTTGTCGAGCTCCCAGGAATCCACTAGCCTGGATGGATATGGTGTAAGGCACCGGAAGTTTTGTGTTTCAGGGATAGGGTGTTTAGGGTTAGCAGGGTTTGTATGGAGTTCATGGACAGCTCCGTTATAATTTGGGCCATATATAGGAAGGCATATAATCTTGAAGGCTTACAGTGTTCATGGTTCTCCTGCCGCGTAAAGCTGTTGATTATCTTGGGTGGCCAGCCGAGAAGCAGCTTCTTGATCTTGTTCACGGCAACCTTCATCTCGAGGGTGATCCTTGACATCGGGCTTATTTAGATTATAGGGTGCTTAGCTTGATCTTGTTGAGGGCAACCAGGGTTTATAAGGTTTGCAGGTTATCTTTGTCCTATCGGAAGCATGCAACCTTCAACCCCAGGTCGATCCGTATGTGGTTTAGGGTTTTTTACGGATAGGGTGGTTGACGGCAACTTTGGTTTGGGGTTTACATAGTTTATAAGGTGGTTATCTTGAAAGTTGTTGAGGGCAACCTGTAGGGCTTAAAGGTTTTATCAACTCCAGGTGGAACTGGCTTCGGGTTTTTATGGGGCTCAGGCGGCTCAGGATTGTCGAGGTATGAAAGGGTGGTTATATCGCCCACGAAATGCAAATCATACTTCATCCCAGACTCTCATCCCAGCCGTCAACGACACCACGGGTGTGCAACTCTTGGAACTCCTCACTGCATGCGTCCATGGCATCGTAGTTCGTGGAGAGGCGTTCGATCATCCTCAATCAGACAGCCCGAACACGGCAAAGGGTGTCCACTGCATGGAGTATATAATGTGCAAGTACATAGTGTGCAACCGAGCTGCCTCTCCATTGTCTTCAAAGTACCCCCCTTTGTTGTCGCTGCACCCGGGTCTTGCTGAAGCTGAGCCTGCTTCTTCTGTATGTGATCCTGCAGCAGGCTTTTTGTCCCATCCACAATCAGCAGCCGAAGGCTGACACAACTCATGATCTTGTTCAGGTGCTGCCCGCCGGCTTCCGTCTTCTCCGTGTTGGGGAAGGCCATCTTCTTCAGGATTTTGAAGGCTTCCTTTTCCATGGCCTGCTTGGTCTCGGGGTCCTCCATCTTTTTGGCGCGTTTGGCAGCATTGCCTCAGGTTTTAGAAGTGCATGCAAGATTCGAGTAAGGTTTAAGGTTAAAGTTTTTGAGGGTTTGGGCCTTATATAGGGTTTTACAAGGTTTATGACTGTACGGCTTGCAAGTTACCAGCGTCAAGGCTGGGGTCTGCAGCCCTTGTGAGCACAGACCCCGAGGGCATCTCGAGGTTGAGCTCATCCGTCGGTAGGTCGAACTCCTGCTCCTCCTTGAAAGTAGTTTTCGCAGATTGCCTCAGTGTGATGGTTGCTACATCAGCTATTTCAGCAGCTAGACAATGTACAGAATTTTGAAGCAACATTCGGGCTGCATGCAGAGCAAGATTCTTCTTGTGCCCCTTAACCTTCAGCTCCATGTAGAAAGTTTCAACTCCCTTTCTGAAGGTGTGCCACCTGCAAGCGTGCCATTGTACTTCTCGCACCATGCACATGTCGCTGTATAAGGGTCGCACCGTACGTACTTCGCGGGATCTTTCCGGGCTTTCGTCACGACATCCAAAATGTCTTCCCTCGGATGAGTCGTGGACGGATCAGCTATGTCATTGAAAGACTGAAGTAGTCATGCAAGCGAGAACACATGGAAGCCTCCTATCCAGATAAAGGTCAACTACTTCGACGAGACCATTAAAGCTCCAATCGCCTGGATTACATCGAGTCGGGGCTCCTTAAGGGGGTAAAGGGCAGCAAGGGTTTAGAATTGCGAAGCATATCTAAGCCCTATCCTTAACGAGTGTTTTGAGGCTTTTGTGTGAGTTCATTGTTTGGGTTGCAGCCTTCGGGGGCTGAGGTTTGAGGGTGTAAGGGCTTCGGGATTATATGCTGGGATTGTGGGGTTTATAGGGTTTCTTTTTTAGCTTTGGGGGTGTTCAAAGGTTTGGGGGTGGAGGGGGTTGTGACGGGTTTCAGGGTGTGTACGGTGTTGGGTTTCAGCTTAGATTTCGGGCTTGAACGATGTCTGAAGCTCGCCCAACCTGACGTAAGTAATACCTTAGAAGCTGCCCCCACCCTGTAATAGTGACCATATAAGGATTATATAGGATTATATTAGGGCCCTATTATATTCCTATTATACCACTATTACAGGGTGGGGGCAGGGGGCAGCTTCTAAGTAATACCCCAGAACAAAACAAAAGCCATTACATGTCTATGTATTCACATATCGTCTATTCATATATACATGCGTATGCATGTATGTATGTGTACATTATATATATATATATATACATATATATATATATAGATATAGATATTATTCAGATCTTCGACCAAGCCCGAAAGCCGAAAGCCCCAGCATTGAAGCCAACGGTTCACTCTCTTTCGGATGTATGCGACTTCTAGGGCCTTATAAGTTAGAACAGGGTTGTATAAAGGGCCGATAATATGTTCCTTACAAAAATAATAAGGAACCCCCAAAAAGCTAGGTAATTATTTAGGCCCCTATATAGTACAAGCCTTCATCCCATGCAGGAATCTAAATAGCCAAGATTCTCGCACATGTTGTAGTCATTGGCCATCTCTTCCTCAGAGACAAACTCAAAAGGAATGTTGACCTCTTCCTCCTTCTCCTTCGTGCTGGAGACGGAGAAGCGCTTCATGAAGGCATCTGGGCAGTAGTCGCATGACTCAAAGAGTTTCAGCACCTTCGGACGGGTTCCCAGATCGTTCCACATGTTGCGGATGGACTCGCTCACCTTGAACGTGCCCGTTGGCGTCGGGGCCATGATGCGGCGCATTCTGCGATCAATGGCCGATGCCGTTGGCGCTTGCTCCTGCTTTGGCTGCGTAGCTGGCTGATGCCGCTGCTGACTTGCCTTAGCATGCTGTGGCGGCGGATGCATTGCATGCTGCTGCGGAACTCCCTCTTGCTGCTGCTGCTGCGGCGGATGCATTGTCTGCTGCTGCGGAACTCCCTGTAGTGGCTGCTGTGGCGGATGCATTGTATGCTGCTGCGGAGCTCCCTGTAGTGGTGGATGCGTTGCATGCTGCTGCGGAACTCCCTGTTGCTGCTGCGGTGGCAGATGCATTGCATGCTGCTTCGGAACTCCCTGTACTGGTGGATGCATTGCATGCTGCTGGGTATCTTGCTGCAATGGATGCTGCTGTGCCGGTAGATGCATTGCAACTGGCTGCTGATGCTGCTGTGCTGGCGGGTGCACTTCATGCTGCTTTGTGAAAACCTGCTGCTGCCTGTCACCGGCATGGAGCTGCACTGCGGAATGCTGCTGCTGGATCGTGGCCGTGGGCTGCACTGCTGGAACCTGTGGTGCATGCACTGCGGGAGGCTGCTGCTGCATCCTGGCATTGCAAGGCTGCACTGCTGGAACCTGTGGTGCATGAATGGCCGGCTGCAGCTGGATCGGGCCTTTGGGTATCGCTGCTGTGGCCTGCGGTGCATGCACTGCGGGATGCTGCTGCTGGTAAGTGGCTTTCGGCGGCACTGCTGGAACCTGTGGTGCATGCACTGCAGGATGCTGCTGTTGGATCGTGGCTTTGGGCGGCACTGCTAGAACCTGAGCTGCATGCATTGCGGGATGCTGCTGTTGGATCGTGGCTGCGGTCGGTGGCATTGCTGCTGCAGGTGGCTGCTGCTTGGCCTGTGTTGCACTGGTTGTCGCCTGGCCCTGTCCTGCCTGTTCTGCGACCGGCTGCTGCTGTTGCGTGGCATCGGGTGCAAGATGCATTGCTGATTGGGGCCCGGTCGTGAGCATCTGTGGTCCTGCCTGCGTTGCGGGATGTTGCTGTTGCATCGAGGGCTTGGCGGGCGGCATTGCTGCAAGTTGCTGCTGCTTGGCCTGAGCTGCACTGGCGGTCGCCTGTTTTGCTGCAAGCTCTGCTGCAAGCTCTGCTGCAAGCTCTGCTGCTTCCGCCTTTTTTCGCACCCTGTCGTAGATTAGCTTCTCGGCTTTCTCAAATTCACCCTGCTGCAACAATCGTTCTTCCTCGAGGTGCTGTTCTGCTTCGGTCTGCTTCGGTGACCCTGTTGCTAACAGTGTCCCTGCTGGGGCCTTGGCTGCCTGCACTGCGTCCGGCTGCTGCTGCTTCTTCTGTGTGGCATCGGGTGGCATCGTGAGCATCTGTGGTCCTGCGTGCGTTGCGGGATGCTGCTGCTGGATCGTGACTGCAGGTGGCGTTGCTGGAAGTGCATGCATGGCTGCACTGGGTGTCGGGTGCCCGGCTTGGGGTGGCTGCTGCTGCGGCGGCGGAGTCGGGGTCTGCGGTGTGGGCGGTGTGGGTTGCTCTGCTGCAAGCTCCGACTCTTGGGATGTAACCTGAATCGTTGCGAACATACGTTGGGAGGAGGGCTGCTCGTGGGATTCTGCTTCCTGTGATTCGGCCTGTGTGGCTGCCATCATCCCCGGCTCCCCGTTTTCAAGCGCCCTTTGTCCATCCTCCGAAGTAATTCCGAAGCTTAGCTGACGTTGCGTAGCCGGAAAGAGTTCTCGACAGGCAGCTTCCTGGGTACATGCAAAGCCGACCCCGTAGAAGGACTCTGCTTTCGAAGCCCTGCAAGTATTTTAAAATCACGAAAGCCTATATATATATATATATATATATATATGTATTATATTACACAGACCCTTATATATCCTATAGAAACCCTTGCACCAAATATTTGCCCCGAAAAAAACTCATTCGCCAGCCAGCGAAGGCACCACATCCAACTCCTCATCGGAAACGTAGAGGCAGCTGCCCTGCAGATCTTCCATGCACTCGTCGTAGAGCTCCTGGGCGGGAAATTTCTTTAGAAGGGTTCAGGGCTATCGGGTTCAAGCTTTAAAGGCCTGCAAGTTTTAGCTGTGTTGTCTTGAAGGCAAAGAGTATATAGAAGGCATAATAAATATATATATATATATTATTATTATTATAAGGCTTCTATATACTCTTTGCCTTCAAGACAACACAGCTGAAACTTATGGGTTTATTGTACTTCTGAGGCCTGCAAGTTCTAGCTGCGTTTGTCTAGAAGACACAGGATGTCTCCTAGAAAGGCTTTTTTATGGGTTTGGGGTTTTGACTTCTGCGGCCAGGAAGTGCTGTTGGTTGTCTAGAAGACACAGGATGTCTCTTAGAAAAGTTGTTTATGGATTTAAATTTGACTTATGAGGCCAGAAAGTGCTGTTATCTAGAAAGCACAGGCATTCTAGAAGGGTTTACAGGGTTCAGGGGTTTATATACTTCTGAGGCCTGGAAGTGCTAGCTCTGCAGTCCAGAAAGCACAGGATCTCCTGCATTCTAGAAAAGTTTATAGGGTTCCGGGGTTTATAGACTTATGAGGCCTGGAAGTGCTATAACATCTAGAAAGCACAGGATCTCCTACATTCTAGAGTTGCTTATAGGGTTCAGGGGGTTAAACTTATGAGGCCTGGAAGTTCTATAGCTGTGTTGTTTAGAAGGCACAGGATCTTTCTTGCATTCTAGAAGGGTTTTAGGTAGCAGTGCTGTCTAGAAGGGACACAGGATGCATGTCTCCTTCATCTCAGCTTGCATAGCGGCCTCCTCTTCGTCAAGCTCTTGCTTGACCGGCACATGGTGTGCCGACCTGTCGCCCGGCTCCATCCCTGCCTAAGGACGGCAGCCCCAACCCGCTTCGATCACTGCCGGCGATGCATGCGGGTGCATCCATTTATGTGCTCGTCACTCAGCTTAGATGGTGCACACTCATAGATTTCAGTCGGACCACACAAAAATCAAGAGTGAATGCTGAATAGCTCCAGTGCGAGCCATGTACAATCATAACCCATGCCCAGCCGAAATTATGTAGAAATGCGATTCCGCTGATTTCCGCTCTTTCGCCGCGAGATTCCGCTCTTTCCCCGCCGGATTCCGCTCTCTCGTTTTCCGGCCAGTTTCGTATATTTCGACCTAGCACTCCCTACGTATTTGGATTAACAACAACCCGTGCCCAACCATGACTACAACAAGCTCCCTTCCTCTACATGTACCACAAATTCCAAAGGATCCTATCTAAGGAAGATTCAATACATATTCTATTAGACTCATGATTCTTGAGTAAATCATATATTGGCTAAACAGAGGTTACGTACTGTTTGCAAACCTGACGATATGTAGAATAAGGGCATCTAGCTAGGCCGGAACCCGTCGAGGCTCGAAGTCCCTGCTGTAGATCAAGACACCATGCAAGGCGAGGTCTAGAGGCTCTCTACAAAATAAACCCGACAGCCGAAGCCCTTTTGGGAAGCTTGCAAACCCTAAAAACCCAATAACCCCTAGCGAAACCTATAATATCTATATGATTTAGAAGCTGCCCCCACCCTGTAATAGTGACCATATAAGGATTATATAGGATTATACTAATAGGGCCCTATATTATATTCCTATTATACCACTATTATACAGGGTGGGGGCAGCTTCTAATATATGATTATATTATATAAACCCTATAGGATGTGTGTATGGCTTCCCAAATTATACGGGGGTCTGGGGTTTTATAGGGCTTTTAGTTTGAAGTGATGTAAGGCAAGATATCTATTGGGGTTTATAATAATATATGGGAGATATCTATCTACTATAAATACACAGATAGCCTCTATATCCCTCGATCACATCCGACGTGGTCTTGGCGGCATTGGCAACAGCCGAGGCCGCTTTCTAAAACAAATGAGTACATACGTAGCTAATATATGAGAAATATAGACGTAGCTACATGGCTTGCTACTTGGAGGATCATGGGACTTATACATATGGTAAGTATATATGGTATAATACCTTAATTGGGGTTACCTTGATAATATTTATAACCCACATACAGTTACTATATAAGTCCCATGATCCTTTAAGTAGGCTTTCTCACTACGGGGTCGCTTGGGCTTCGGGAGCAGGTCCAGGTATAAATGCATAAGGGGTTTTTAAGGCCTGAAGAACCATTAGGGTGCAGGCATGCCCCAAGTCTTTCTAGCTGGATTATGGATCTAAGGAGCTGAGTGGTCTTATCAAAAACTGATGCTGCCTGTGGTGGCTCCTGTGCAGCAACTCGACTCATCGATCTGCCACGGCGGCAGCACTCGGGAGCTGTCTTCGGAAACGACTGGGTGTTTTGGGCTTTCAAGGAGCTCGGTGTTATAGGTCAAGCGGTATATATATGCTTGAGATCGTTTGGGTTGAGGTTGGGTCAGGTTATATTAGAAGTATATATACGGTATATATGCTTGCTACTTGAAGGATCATGCGACTTGTAGTCAGTGTATGGTTATAAGTACATTATTTGGGGTTACCTTATATACCCCGTATATATACATACATATATATATATATATAATAAGTCCCATGATCCTTCAAGTAGGCTTTCTCACTACGGGTCGCTTGGGCTTCGGGAGCAGGTCCAGGTATAAATGCATAAGGGGTTTTTAGGGCCTGAAGAGCCATTAGGGTGCAGGCATGCCCCAAGTCTTTCTAGCTGGACTATGGATCTAAGGAGCTGAGTGGTCTTATCAAAAACTGATGCTGGTTCCTGTGCATCAACTCGACTCATCGATCTGGCACAGCGGCAGCACTCTGGAGCTGTCTCCGGAAACGACCGGGTGTTTTGGGCTTTAGAAGGAGCTCGGTGCTATATATAGGTCAGGCGGGGTTATCAGCTTGGGATAGTTTGGGTTGAGGTGTCAGGTTATCTTATAAGGTTTATACGATACATAGGCTTGCTACTTGAAGGGTCATGGGACTTATAAATAGTATATTGGTTATATAACTACCTTATATATGTTAAAGTAATTATAAGTATGTACCTGAATAATATACCCGTTACGATAAATAAGTCCCATGATCCTTTAAGTAGGCTTTCTCACTACGGGGTCGCTTGGGCTTCGGGAGCAGGTCCAGGTGTAAATGTATAGGCTTTACAAAAGGCGGGGCTGGGTGCCATAAGATCATGATAAAAGGTCGCATTGGGATAGGCTTGTGAGGCTTCCTGGCCATACTGGTTTGTTCGGGATCAGGCCGGGCTGGTCTCTAAGAGTGCCTTCTCCAGTGTTTGCCAAGGGCTGGGCCAAATTATGGATTGAGGTGGTCAATATATGGGATATATAGGCTTGCAGGGCTTTCTCACTACGGGTTGGTTTCAAGTCGGGCTGGGTCATGAAGAGTGCCTTCTCCGTACTTTATCAAGGGCTGGCCTATATATAGTGCATGGGTTGAGATTAAAGGTCATCTGCAGGATAATCTTGAAAGGCTTCCTCACTACGGGTATACGGTTTGGGATCAGGTCGGGCTGCGGTCTCGAAGAGTGCTGTCTCTGATACACGACCCAAGGTCACCAGCGGCTGCATCGATGGCATCCAGACGACGGGTCCTGGCTGCAAGCTTGGGAAGCAGAGCCTCAAAATTAATTTCTGTCTCCTTATGTACGACAATATGCATATACAGGGTTGTATATAGGGTTATATATAATGCACATACAATTAATGGGTTCAGGGTGCTTGGTCTGGCCTTTCAAGGTTTGACACATGCACGTGCGAAGCCCTGATGTAGAAGCGATCGTGCTCCATATGTGTGATCCCCCGTCAATGAAGACTGTACAAACCCAAGAGCTTAAAGCGATGTGCAGCATGCATGCAGACCCAATGGAAGCCCATGCAACTTTCAGCGTAGCCACATACCCCCATTATAATATGTTGAAATCCTATATAATTATACAAACCCTATATAACTATAAACCCTGCGAGTACAACCAAAAGATCGATAGCCCATATACAGACCCCGCACAGAAAATCCGAAGCCCACTTCTTTTGAGAGCCTCTGGAGTTGGCCCAATGATCCATGGGCTCGACAACATAGACCTCGGCAGCAGTGGCTTAGGGTGTTTCGGCGTTCAGGGGGGCTTTATACCATGCTGTGGAAGGGTCTGGGTGACAGGCCTGTTTATCATACCCGATCATGTGAGGTGAGAAATGAGGCTAAATGCTTTTAGGCATCCATTGTTCCATTTCTGGTTTTGGTCGGCATGACCCTGTAATCCTCGATCGTTATAACCTCAATCCAATATTATCCCCGGTATTATGCAGGGTTTATGGGTCTTATAAGATTTGAATATATATATATATATATATATATATATAGCTCTATATAAAGCTATATATATATATATATATATATA
The DNA here is from genome assembly GCA_905221615.1 of Symbiodinium sp. CCMP2592. Lineage (NCBI taxonomy): Eukaryota > Dinophyceae > Suessiales > Symbiodiniaceae > Symbiodinium > Symbiodinium sp. CCMP2592. The sequence continues at coordinate 483,407 of CAJNDT010002557.1, forward strand.
TATATTCAAATCTTATAAGACCCATAAACCCTGCGAGCCTTCATATAAACTGCACAGCCCACATATAATAGCCAACACAGACCCCCGACAGAAATCCGAAGCCCATGTCTTTTGAGAGCCTCTGGCCTGTTGGCCCAATGATCCAAGGCATTCTGTGGCTCGACAACATAGACCTCGGCAGCAGCGGTGTATATGGTGTTTCGGCATTCTGCGTGGCTTGGCGGTTCTGGGTCAACTTCAATAAGATTATATGTTATGTGCGATCGAGGCAAAATACATGATATGGGGGTGAAAGGCGAGGCTGAATGCTTTTGGGTATCGGGCCGGCACGACCGATCAAGCTTTTAACTCTTTAAACCACACGGACCCTGAGTATCTTAAACTGCGTGCGGTGTGTATGGGTCCTCCGATTAAGTTGGCCCCGTGCCAAGAACAGGAGTGTGCGGAGCCATGCTGTCCCTGATGCAGCCCGAAGCCGGCCCCATGAAACCCCAGACACCCCACAAAGAGAGAGAGAAAGAGAGAGAACAGAGAGAGAACAGAGAGAGAGAGAGAGAGAGAGAGAGAGAGAGAGAGAGAGAGAGAGAGAGAGAGAGAGAGAGAGAGAGAGAGAGAGCGGAGCGAGAACAGAGAGAGAACAGAGCGAGAGCGAGACGAGTGCAGGAGTGCCTGAATCGGCCCTGTATACACAGACATATAATCTGATTCAATTCCCCATGAACCGGATTGAAACAGATCGA